>PQWD01003204.1:0-159094 GCA_019425675.1 Leucinodes orbonalis
TAAATAATGTTTGTCTTTCTTTCATATTTTTTTTCTAAATAAAAAATACATTTCATCATGTAATTCAGAAAACGATACCACTCCTTATGTAAATGGCGAGGTTTCCTTCCTTATTGCGCCTTTAGCGTCTGTATTTCGTACACGTGCGGCACATTACACAAATGGTCCTTCGAGCCGGATCATACGGTAAACGCCATCGGGATTCGTGAGGGAAACGCGTAATTTACTTAAGACGGTAGTAGAGGTGTGTTTTATGTGGTCAAGATTCACCATTAATTAGAAGAAGGGCGTATTTATGGCCCTATATATCTTCACTCTTACAAGACGTTGCAAGGTTTTAGTATAGGCGATTTTATTAACGGTATGCTAGACATATTGAAATTAGGAACGGTCATTTTATTTTGTGACATCTATCATGTCGGTAGGTGGGATAGGCGTTATCCGACGCTCTTACGGTGAAGGAAAACATCGTGAGGAAACCTTCATACACGCCTGCGAAGAGATTCGAAGGTTGTGTGTGAAGTCGTCCATCGCTCTGGCCCGCGTGGGCGACTAAGGCCTAATCACCCTATACGGGTAGGCTCGTGCCCCTCGGTGGGGACGTTTAATGAGCTGATGATGATGATGATGATCATGTCGGTCCCCGGGCATTACAAATATTTGTGTGCATGAACATTGAAGATGTCTGTTTTGGTCAGGGTGTTTCTATGTATAATTTTATGTATTTATAAAAAAATATTTGAATACGTTTATCAGTTATTTAGTACGCTATCTACAAGCTCTTCACTTAATATAGAGCTAGATGGCGCTGTGTGAATGTCAGTGGATATTTATTTATTTATATCTGGTGTTTATATGTAGTTCCTTATGGCAATTCACCAGTCTGTAACCATGCGCAAGTTTAACTATACTTGAGCTGAACGTACAAATTATAAAATATTATTAAGTCAAAGTCAAAGTCAAAAACATTTATTTTAAATTAGGCTTACAAAAAGCACTTATGAACGTCAAAAAATAGATAAAAATATAATAAAAAACGCTTAAAATACTAAACTAAAAATATGAGTTTTGATGCTTTGAAAAAAAAAGCGCTTCAGTGGTTTGGCCTGTTGAGAAAGAAGCACTCAAGAAAACTCAACAGTGTAGCTTTTTTAAAAACATTTTCATTTTCCTTAATGTAACAATATATCATAAACACTGAAATAGCTGAGCAGTTTAAGACCACGGATTTTTATGACATAAATATTCGTCAATAGTGTAGTACCCTTTTTTAGAAAGGTGTTTTTTTATTCTTGCTTTAAACATGTGTAAAGGTAACTCGACAATATTTTGCGGTACCTTATTGAAAAACTTTATACATCTTCCTATAAAAGATTTACCCTATTTATGTAGTCTGTCAGTCTGGAACAGCAAGTTTGTTTCTATTCCTAGTATTAAAATTGTGTGAGTCACAATTTTTTTTAAAGGTATGATAGTATATTATATTAAAAAGAATAAGTGTTTGTTAGTGAAAAAGATGCTCAATTTGCATCCATTTTCCTACAGATGTGATAGCACTTTGAAGTCGCCTCTCTGATGTTTGTTAGCCAGATTAAAGATGACTTGAATGTGAAAAATAGCACCAGATCGATAGATTTTCGTCTTTTGATTATTGACCGAACCAATCGTTGCTATCCGTGATTCTAACGTGATAGCAATGATTATGACTTCTAGAAGGTAGTCGACTTATCTAGAAAAAGCTGTCGGCCAATTTCAGACAAAAATTTTGTATAAAGCGCTTACAGTGTATGACCACAGTAAACGAACAGTCAGAAAGTGGCGATGAGGATACTGATTTTTGAAACAAATCTTTACGAAGAGAAACATTTTTGAACCAATGGCTGCAATATACCCACATGAGGTTTCCTATGGCAACCGTGCTATTTGATCCTGCTAGACTTTTTCTGGGATTTCACAAGTCCATATTCCATAGTCCTAATTTGATGATACAAACGTCAACTTAGGGAAAAGATTACTTTATTTTTGCAATAAGAACTCAGTATAATCGATTCCAGTAATAAATACTTGTCTTTATTTTTTGGCCATGGCATAATGTAAAAATGTAAATAAATGCCTGTAACTACTGTTTTCTCCAGATAATGGTAAGATTGAAGTATCCACGCTGAACGAGATTTAATTCAGGCCAGTTAATTAAGATTAAAATATACAAATTAAAATACGCAATAATTTTCGCCGTTGTTAAATAAACAAACACGCACGTTTCACATAACCTTTGCACGTTCGAGTTAAAATTTTAATCAGCATTTACCCTAAATAAGGTCTTATCACGCCGACATACCGTTGTAATGAATATTTTACTGTGTCACGTACACAAAGAGTGTCAAATTGAATGCGCAGCGAAATTAAAGCGATTAAGAGAACGCGCTGCCGAAGACATTTGGCGCGTGAGATGAACGTTAAAGGGGGTGAAGGGACCCTTGGATTAGAAAGAAACGAGTTTGCACGACACGTATACGAGACGTGAGCGATCGCCTGTTTGATTTCCTCTACAGTGATGCCAATTATATGAGAATAGAGTGCTCGACTAAATGAGGAGTCTTTGTGTGCTTGTAAGAGTTCGCTAGTAAGACGGTAAAGTGAGGCTCACTTGAAGGTAATCTAAAATTACTGCCTATAACACCGTAACTAAATTTTAAGCCCAAAACAGTATTACAGAAAATAATTTAAGTCTGAAAATTACTCGATATAAGAGACCTTATATTTGTTACCTCGGGTGACTGACGCAGTGCGGCATTGATGGAGAATAATAACTGTCTATCAGTTGTTCGTGTCCATCAATCTCGCTCTGTCATGGTCAGGCGTGTCACTTATTATCAGGCGAGCGTACTGATCATCCAGTACACTTTTTAAAATAAAAAAATACAAATTTATGGTCGAATGTAAACAATAATGCAAGTAACAAAATCCAATAATCAATTTTCATAGTCTAGTTACTACAAAAGTTACATCTGCTTCGCATTGATAAGCAGTAGAACGCCCTCCCTGCGTTTATGCCTGGGTAAAAGTTTACCACAATCAACCTCGTCATTGCTTTCACAACGATCCTCTTAAAATAAAACCCTGTACAGCATCCGTAATAGTAGACAATGATTAATGCAGTAAAACACCTTTAAGATAATTTTTATTCATTAAAGTAAAATAATTTAGTGAGAATTTTATTCATTAAAGCAAATTAATCTTGTGAGACGGCGCGATACGAACGGAGTCAGCGGGCCCGGTTGCAATGTAAATCGACTTAGACATAGTACTTAGTATTACAATATTAATGAGGATTCCAGAACTTTCTCAAAGTCCACATTCATTATTTCCCGGCAAGTGAGTGTTAAATATGCTATTTGATGTTAGTTCCTTCTTTTGCTGTTGTAACATCATCAGCTCATGATACGTCTACTTTAGGTGGTAGACTCGGTACTGAGTCGTCTAGGTTGGTACCACCGCAGAACCTGATATTGTCCCGTGAAATAAGAGTGTTTTGCAATTCTATGTTTTCGGATAAGAAAACTGTAGTAAAATTATCGGGTATAAGAGACTTAACATTATGTTGTCACGGGTGACGGGCGCAGTGCGGCATTGATGGAGAATAATGACTGTTTATCAGAGGTTTCTCTGTTTTCCACAAAAACCATTATCAGCTCAGCTCATTAAACGTCCCCACCGAGGGGCACGAGCCTACCCGTAAAGGGTGCATAGGCCTAGTCGTCTACGCGGGCACAGTGCGGGTTGAACGACTTCACCCACAACCTTTAAATCTCTTCGCATGCGCAGGTTTCCTCACGATGTTTTCCTTTTCCGTAAGAGCGTCGAATAACGTAATATTTTTCGAAAATACATTGGTACGTGGCGGGATTTGAACCTGAGCCGTCCCGGTAGGAGGGCGACACTCCACACCATTGAGCCACCGACGCTCTTAAACACGACAAAAACCATACAATACAATTACGTGAAAGAAAACAATCCAAGAACCCAAAACTGTCACTTCCCTTACAAAGGATTGCACATTAAAAGGCACTCATTCAAGAGGAATCCAAAGGAACCTAAAATTCACCGCTCTGAAAACAATTGCACAGTTTGCGGGTAAAAGATTGATGGCGGCATAAAATATCGTGTGTCTAATTGACAGAGAGTTGTTCTGATTCAGTCGACCCATTCAACCAGTAAGTAATGACCGGGGCTCGGTTCCCCGATGGGGTAAATGGACGGAGCACGTGGGTATCCATAGCAGGCTTTATTAAAGGCAAACGTAAACATTCAGCTACTGATAATAATTAACATCAGTCGTCCACGTGGGCCCAGTGCGGATTGGACGACTTCACACACAACCTTCGAATCTCTTCGCAGGCGTGCATGAAGGTTTCCTCACGATGTTTTCCTTCACCGTAAGAGCGTCGGATAACGTACATATATTTCGAAAAATACATTGGTACGTGTCGGGATTCGAACCTCAGCCCTCCCGGTAGGAAGGCGACAGTCCACACCACTGAGCCATCGATGCTCTAATAATCTAAATAATTAACATAATATGAAATAAATAATAAATATCCACTGACATTCACACAGCGCCATCTAGCCCCAAGTTAAGCGTGAAGCCTGTATTATGGGTACTAAACAACGGATAAACATACTTCTATACATTTTTTTTTGTAAATACATACATTAATAAAGTAAAGTATGTAGTCACTTCCTTCGTACATATTCTTACAATTCTATAACTTAATTGTTTTTTTATATCTAAGTATATATTTGTGTTATTTTATTTCTTTCGTTTTTTGTTATAATATTTTATTTTAAATTGAATTTATTTTATTCTTTATCTGTTTCTCTTTTTATTTGAGTAGCGATATGTATTTTATATATTTATGTTAAAGTTGCACCAAAATGCCCCTTTTAAACTCATTTCTTTTTCTTCATCCCAAGGTTGCCTGGAAGAAATTGCCATGTGCGATAAGGCCGCCCATTGTACATGTTAAAAGCATATATATTCTTAATCTTACTTTTTTTGTGTAGAGTGTAATAAAGAATGTAATAATTAAATAAAATACATATTATACATAGAAAACACCCAGACCATTACAAACAGACATGTTCATGCACATCAAATGTTTGTTCTGCCCGGGAATCGAACCCGGAACCCTTGGTGTTACAGTCGACCTCTCAACCGCAACACCAAATGGGTCGTCAAATATGAAATATCCTACTATATTCTCGAAATTATATGTACGTTTATCCGACGCTCTTACGGTGGAGGAAAACATCGTCCGGAAACCTGCGCACGTCTGCGAAGAGATTCAAAGGTTGTGAGTCAGTCAGTCCGTATGATTGACTAAGGCCTATACACCCTTTACGGATTGGCTCGTGCCCCTCAGTGGGGAATTGTCAAACCCATTCAAATACTTCCAGATCGGCCAAGATAATTCGCCAGGAGGACAAAGGGATTCAGCAAATTACTATTCCTTACCAAAGGGTCAGTCTCTCGATTTCGGATCTAAGTAACATTGACTAATTCTGGGAAAACGACCCGTTGCACGAACCTCAGTGTTATTTTAAGATAATGGAGCGTATGAACAATGTATTTTTAACGGAGGATGTATGTTTTAATCAAGTTCGCCTTATAATTATAAACATTAATATTGTGCCAAGCATGTGCGTGAACTTCACGGTTAATGATGTTTCTACGTATCAAAAGGTACTTAACTTATAATCCGCATTCGGATGTGAGTTACTGTTATATCTGATTCGCTGACTATAAGGACATCATCATCAGCCTGTACGTGTCCTCTGAAGCATAGAATCATCATTTTTAGGGTTCCGTAGCCAAATGGCAAAAAATCGGAACCCTTATAGATTCGCCAAGTCTGTCTGTCTGTCTATCTGTCCGTCCGTCCGAATATCAAAACCCCTTTTTTCTCCGAACACACACTATTCAAACTTTGTACGTATATGTATTCTGTGAACCGCTAATAGGTTTTAATAAAAAACTTGAAAAAAAATTATTATATTTTGGGGTTCCCAATACATTGAAAAAAAAATTCAAAATTTTCTTTTCATTGTACCTCCACATGTGGGGTATCAATGGGTAGATCTTAAAAAATGGTATTAAGGTTTTTAAAATATTTTTTATCAATTGAATAGTTTGCGCGAGAGACACTTCCAAAGTTGAAAAAAGTGTGTCCCCCCCTCTAATTTATAAACTATGGGGTTGATAAAATCGAAACAAATATATGATGTACATTACCATAAAATCTAACAACGAAATTTAGTTTGAACAATTTCTAGTGTGTATTTTATACGTCATAAACGGTGAACCACTATTTTTTCATTTTAAAGCTGTAGTAGGTGCCTAAGTAAATAAAAATAATTTTATTTTATGTTACTTACTGCTGCGGAACCCTCTATATGCGACTCCGACTCGCATTTGCCAATTTTTTTCGGACAATCAGTTGACAAAGCCTGTTAGCCTAACCAAAGGAAAAATCGAAAAAGGGACGTTTCCCCGTAAGATTCGAAGCCACGCCCACGGAGACAGTTCCAGTGCCCCACAGTGGCATGTTAAATGCTAGTATATTGAATTGAATTAAAACATAGCCTGTTTAACATTCCAAAACTAAAATCAATACACAATTGTGCAGGAATCCAATTAGTTCTAACATCAATCCCACAAAGGCATCTATGGACGGCAATCCATTACCACAAGTTTATATTATCGGATTGGTTCTATAGTTGAGTTATAATAAGTTAATTTAATAAGTATAAGCATACAAATTATTTGATTGCTGTTATTATTTAAAGGTAGGATACGGTGTTATGTACGAAATTATTCCCGACTGTTTATAACGACTAATTAGTCAAAAATAAATTCTATAATTCAAGAAGATAAATTATTAGAAACAAAAAATAAATGTTTATTTAATTTTTACATTTTAAACATAACATTATGTACCACGCTTGAATGAATATAAATCAGTTTCTATCCGATTTTCCCTTCATATTTGTTAATTTGCCAATCTCATAATATGTATTTCTTTTAATATCTACTTGCATGTATTTTTTATAATTCTGTGTGACTGTACATACAACATTTAGTTTTATATTAAGAAACTTTGTTAAACTCAATGATATTCATTCTGTATATATAAAGGTAGATACGCCATCCGTGCCTTAAAAACGAACCGCCGAAGAGAGTACAACAACACTGTACAAATCGACAACCGAGATTCCGTCCCCGCCGGCAAGGGCCATCGTCGCGTGTCCCTGTAGGTTCGCACAGTCCCTATTCGCGTAACTGGCATGTGCCGGGCCGCTTTTCTCCCCAAAACATATTTAGGCTACCAAGCCCCCCCCGCAACGCCCTAAGCCGAGGGCTGTAAAATTTAAGGCTGAGAGCAATCTGCGCTCGCCAATTACCCGGTGAAGCTGTAAAAGCCATCTGCGGCCAACAGCAGTAGTCATTTGGAAAAAGGGGGAGCCCTGGCTTAGTTCGTTTAGTCTAGACATCGTAGCACGCCACATAATTGATAGTCAGAAGTTGTTAATAAAATTGTTTATACATAGTTTATTTATCACATTATTTATTGTAATATGCAATAATTAATAAATTTAATACATTAATAAATGTTTTCTTTCTAAAAGCGCATATATTTTTCAAAACACAGCAATATCCAAGCGTTCCCGAACATTTCAACTATTACCGAACCCAGAAATATGTCCAGCAAAAATTGCTCGATACCCACGAGCAAAGAAACCCCTGTGATTGCACAAAGGGCTCCCGCGGGACGCGCCACCTCCTGCGGGACTTCATTACCGTCTCATACACACGCTTTTGGCACTCGCACGAACGTTTCTAGCATTTTTAGGGTTTCATCGCTGGTTAGATTTTTTGCCATGTCTGTAAAAAATTATCGCTACGTGTTGAGAAATAAATATTTTACATAAAAATATACTTACTAGATGCTCTCACTCAAAAAGTGTCTGTGCAAAATTTTGACATCACTTCAGTTGGGCAAAATTTTAATTCATAATCACGTCGCTCGCTACATGTCATAGTGTCATAGTAGTATGCTTGTGCTTTGATTTGGACTCTTTTAATGACGCCTTAAGGTCAAAATTTCAATAAAAAAAATGTCATAAATACAAGATATATAAGTCAACATAGGTGTCAAGCGGCTCGGATATATTTTCCTGATTGTGCCTATAGTTAGTTTATTGTTTAACTAAGGTATTTAGCCCTTCATGTGTAATTGTTTTTGTTCCAAATCTATAGAAATAAAAACCGTCTACAGAACTCACTATAAGAATCGTTGTCTACATATTTTTTTTTTATTTTTAGTAATAATATGTTGATTTATTATTAATATGTAAACAACTACATATTAAACCCACTAAAAATAAAAGCATGCAAGTGTATTGAAAAAAATGTATTTTGTTATATCTGAATTGTGTGCTCGTATGTATTTGAGAGAATTGTAATTTGTACCTATGTGTGTTTGTCTATTAGGGCCGGAAAAATAGGTAAGATTGAGGTTGCCCACGCTGTTGACCTTTTCATTTTCCCTCTTACACCTTCATAAATATTACGGTACTTTATTTCCATTATCCCCATCGTCAAAAATTCCAAATTTAAACACAAGCATTACAAGACCCCATTGAGTAACGCCAAGCCATTATTCTGCGGGTCACAGTAATATCGGGCCATTAGTTATAATTACGTCCAGTTATTGCCGTTAGAGGGCGTGTTTACACGATGTACATGCAAAACACATTATCCACCTATCACCAAGTGACAGATGTTGTGTCACTTTGACAATCCACGTCAATTAACTGTCATAAAGGAGGACGTCATTAGAGCGACGTATGAATAAATTGGGACCCATTATTTGACCGTTATGGTTGAAAGGATAACAGGTGTAAATAAGTTTGGGACTTGTAAGCTTTGGATATCGTTAAACTTAACGAAGCTTTGTTGATATTTGTATAAATAGAAGAATTCAACAGTTCAAATCTTAAATTAACAATAAACTAGCTTGTTGTACAATCTCGAAGAAATGTCAACCAAAAAATGTCCCAGCCGCTTAACACATACGTTGACTTATTGTTATATTTATGACTATATGGTAGACTCGATACTGAGTCGTCTAGATAGGTACCACCGCAGTGCCAGATATCATCCCGTGAAACTGGAGTGTTATGCACTTTTATGTTTAATGAGGGCACTGTAGCTAGTGAAATTACCGGGTATAAGAGACCTAACATCTGTTGTCTGTGACGGGCATTGATGGAGGATAATAACTGTCTATCAGTTGTTGGTCTCCTTTAATGCCGCTCTGTCATGGTCTGGCGTGTCAGTTACCATCAGGTGAGCGTCCAGACCGCCCTGTACACTTATAACATTAAAAGAAACACTTTTTGAGTGAGATTGTGCAATTAGTCAGTTATTGTTTATTTAAGACAGCCCGCTGAAACTCATCCCGCGGAATGAGTTGAATCGGTCAACGTATCCCTCTGATTACAATGATGTTAAAAGTATAGATTCGTGATATGCTCACAAAACAATCGAAAAAGTGTTCCGAATGCAGCGACAGCACACATACACATATTTCGAATGAGAGTACATTTACCTAAACAGAGAGCTTACAACTGTATTCTCTTTGGAGGTTTTTGAGGCACGGATGCCGTATCTAACATTATATATACAGAATATCATTGTGATTTGTACTGTCACGAACAAAGTGCTATTCTGACAAGCGTAGTTTGAAACGTATTCAAATGTCATGTTCATGCAGACAAATGTTTGGACTGCCCGGGAATTGAACCCTTGGTGTCATAGCCGACGTTTCAACCATTACACAAGTTAAGTCATCAATTTACTAGAAACTGATTTTTTTTACGCTTTTGTAATGAACTAATTTTAATAATTTTCGAATTTACAATGTCATTACATTTCTATGAAGCAATACGTAATACATTTCTATTTATGTACTTTTCAATTTCAATTTAATTGTCCTTTGGGACAATTGAGACATTAATTGTCACAATTAATGGCAAATTAACAAATAACCTTTTAACTAACTCAGAAATGTCGAACAAATATGGCATTTATAATTATAATGAAACATTGGTATTAATTAAACCGTTTTGGAGTACGATTCGATCGGGTTGTTTACGATAACCCTTTGTGACTTGGCAATTAAACATGGCCTAGACACTTTATTAAGTAATAAGTTCTGTACATTGTTATATATCTAAACATGATATTGGTGTGGTTTAATGGTTCAAATTTCGGGTACTACACCAAGGTTTCTGGGTTCAACCCACATGCAATTAAACATTCTGGCTGCGTGAACATGTCTTTTTGTATTGGTCTGGCTGTTTGTATGTATAATTTCAAACATGAATTTCCAATCAATATTGCCGGAATTTCAGACACAATAGAAAATCCATTATGAATATATGTAACTGCGCCGACTTAACCATTCCACAAAATGGGTCGTTTAATTATCATAATTGTGATATTATTTGACCACTCGAGTCAAAGCATTATTTTCAATCAATCTTACCGACCCTCTACCACAGATTAAATAATAGCCTCTACGATGATCTTTTCGCCAATAATATTTTCAGCGAATATTCAGATTAAAATTTATTACAGCTTGATGTTTGTGACTGTGTATAAAAAAGTTATTCTTTAATTAATCCCGCAACAACATATAAGTTGTTTCTTTGACGACCCCTTTGGTGTTGCGGTTGAGACGTCGCGCGTCGTTGCAACACCAAGGGGTTCGATCCCCGGGCAGTACAAACATTTGTGTGCATTAACATGCCTGTTTGTAATGGTCTGGGTGTTTTCTATGTATAATATGTATGTATTTCCAAAAAAACGTATATAAGTATGTTTATCCGTTGTTTAGTACCCATAATACAGGCTTCACGCTTAACTTGGGGCTAGATGGCGCTGTGTGAATGTCAGTGGATTATTTATTCTGAATTTGATTTTGTATGAAAAACTATTAGAATCAAAAAACTGACCGGTTAGTGTAGACGTCAGAAAAGATTCGGAAATAATGCTCTGGATTCTAAAACACAGACATCCCCTGTATTATCAACTTGGGGGAAATGCGGCAAAAGACCTCACCCATAATCTACTTGGGCGTCGGTTCCCTGCACAATGCATACCAAATTGCATTGCGTTCGTTTTATTAAGAAACGCTCAAAGGCACCGATTGACGGGAGAATGAAAGGAAGCTTTGTGCAATCAGAGGGTCATTATTGTGTGCACAAATGGTGTAAAGAGATGCAATTTCGTAAAATTATACGGTATTTGCGTTATGTATATATGTGTAGTGTGACTAGACAAACCACAAATACGCATTCGGTCCGCGTCAGCTCATTATACGTCCCAACCGAGGGGCACGAGCCTATCCGTATAGGCCGTAGTCGACCACACAGGCCCAGTACAGATAGGACACGCACAACCTTTGAATCTCTTCGCAGGTTTGCACAGGTTTCCTCATGTATTTTCTTCACCTAAAGAGCGTCAGATAAACCTACATTTCTTTCGTACGAATTCGAAAAATCAAAAAGACATTGGTACCTTTGGATTTGAACCTGCACCCTCCACATCAGAAGGCAATAATCCACACCATTGAGTGACGGACTCGATTATCTAACAATTGATATTTTAAAAGCATAAGTAACAAAAAAAACGTTACCTCGACATTTTAATACGTGGAAATTTCGGCGCAGTGCCATTTGTACCATTGGACTGTAACAGGCTAGGCGAACGAACTTGTAGGTAAAATATTTTTAGGCAGTTCGTATTTCCCGAGTCACGTGAAAACAGGCAATCAGTGAGAGCGTTCATCGACGTCGAGACGAGCCTAGAGACCTCTCAAAATGCGTCCCAATTAAAACCAGCGCATTTCGGCAGCACTGGAGATCCTTTTTCGTAATAATAACATTAGATATAGATAAATATTCACTCTGTATTTTAAGCGACTTCAAAAAGTAACCTCCTTTTCATTTCGACCATAGAAGTATAGGCTTCTTTTTAATTGGTATATGTCGCTTTAATAGGTACACTAGAGACCTCATACAAGGTACAGCGTATAGCTGCCAAAGCTGGAAAGAAAGATCAGTCACAAAATATTGTTCACAAGTGGAAGACTCGATACTAAGACGTCTAGGTAGGTACCACCATAGTGCCAGATATCATCCCGTGAAATACAAGTGTTATGCACCTTTTTTTTCAAGATAATGCGAGTACTGTAGCTAGTAAAAATTACTGGAAGCAACTTTACTTCGTCGCTTGTAACGTGCGGAGGGCAGTAATTTTGAGGGGAAATTATTTTTACCTAGCAGTTCCCCACAAATTATATTCTCCTACAATAAAACATAAACTAAAAGAGCGCTGTTCGCGCCTTTGAATCTCTTCGCAGGCGTGCGCATGTTTTATCAGAATGTTTTCCTTCACCGTAAGAACTTCGGATAACGTACTTCGATAATTCGAAAAGACATTGGTACATGAAAAGAAGGGCAAAAGGAAAGGCCGGCAACGCATTGCAGTGCCCTCTGGTATTGCAAATGTACATGGGCGGTGGTGACATTTACCATCAGATGAGCCGTTTACTTTGAAGAGAAAAAAACATGGCGGGATTCGAACCTGCACCCTCCAGATCGGAATTCAACAGTCCACACTAATGAGCTACCGACGCTCACATATTCCGATATCAACATTTAATTACTAAATCTACGGAACCTCTTTCAATATTCAGTAAGAGTTCTTTCATTTTTATCTCGGTTGCCTAGAGTCGTTGGCGAAACAAATAAACCACCCAAATTAATTAAAGCAACACCTCGCTTCTAATTAGTAATGTTTGCTTCGCTGAAGTTCGTCCAAATGAGAATAAATCACAATTACTCCCGAGCAAAGGGATTTTTGGGACATACAGTAGGTACCTATTCGAAGAAATGACAAAATTTAATTCAAAATGTCGTTAATACGCTTCCTCTTTTAGGGATATACGACGTACAAGTACTATGTCACTAGACTAGAGACAGCGATCTAGGGTACCTTTCCAATTGTAAACGATTCATCATTATCTTCAGCTCATAAATGTCCCCATTGAGGAGATCGAGCCTACCCGTGGCGGGTGTACAGGCCTTAGTCGTCCACGCGGGCCTAGTGCGGATTGGCCAACTTCACGCGCTGATTTTCTTAAAATGTGTTCTACCATCAATGGTACTGTACAATAGTACGAATAGCACTACGCCTGTTTTCGTGCATCGTAAGAGCGTCGGATAAACGTACATTATAATTTCGAAAATATTTTATTACGTGGCGGGTTTTGAACCTGCACCCCAAAATTTCTAACTTGCTTAGGTCCATAGAGAACACTTATGAATATCAAATCCAATCTAATCTAATCTACCATTGATTAGGGCTGTAGTATTCTACTAAGTAGAATCCAATATAGTTACTTTGTATTTGTTTGTATTACTTTTTATATTTCTTTTTAATACTTATGAAATCGTTCCTGTGAGTAATTTTGTCTTGTGTATTCTACATACAACCATTTATTTACAACCCTCTCAAAATAGCCTGGCAATTTCCAACGCAACCAAGCGTCCAAACATTGGAGTCCCTAAAGTGCGCGAGCCTATATTAATTACAAAATAGGGCACAGGCCGCAATAATGGGACAGGCGGTAAAGTGCAAAGCCTGTTTGCGGGAGGTTACTCACAAAGCGTTATTGCGCGTAGGCCACTGGCCCGATGGTATCCTTGTTACCCCTTATGTCGCAGGGCAAGTGCGAAACTTGACAATATGCGAAATGCATTGTATTTTATTTTTTTTATTTTGATGTGTTGAAGAATTGTTACAGAAATATGTTAATTATTCATCAGTGTTAAAATGTGTAATGTCAACAGTGACAAAGTAATTTGTTTTAGTCGCCACGTTTCAAACCTAGTGATTAGTGCAGAAGTCGCATGAATTTCGATTAACGAGTGGGCACTTCGATATCCAAACAAGAAAATATACATTCCAGTATCAGCCTATAACGTCCCCCATATCATGTCTTTAGGGAGATAGGGACATAATTTACCTCGCAGGTAAATTGCATTGGTTAATGTTAACGACTACAATCCTAGAATAGAAGTACCGACGTCTAAACGTGCCCTCCGAAACATGTAATCATGAGGGCTTTTTGCCTAATTTTATATGTACAGATTTGTCCAAACGATGCTGAATATACCGGAGTAATAATTGGAAAAACAAATCAATTAGTGAAGAACAGAACCAGCCAACACTTATCATGTATGAATGTGCTCATTAACCGCGACAAAACCAGGGTTAGTCTGGACCATAGATACTCAAAGTTTACCAGTGATTTATTTTAAAACAATATGTATATTTATATGTTTCACTTCACAACCTATGTGGTCTAATGGTTGAGATGTTGACTAATACACAAAGATTATTATTTATAATGTTGTATTTATTTACAAAAATGCATAATATTGAAGCGTAACAACTATGGTGGTTAGATATAGATAAAAACAATTTAAGATTCTTTCGTGTATTGATGGTTATTCTTGTGCGTGTGATACAGTAATACAGAGAGTATGAGGTACATTTATCACATTTATAATGAAGACTTATTATTATTATTAAATACAATAAATTAGGAAATGGGGGCAAATACAAATGCCATTATATTATGATAAACCTATGCTAAATATTGGGTACATAACTTTCAAATTGTGTTCGTATTAATTATAGTTAATAAATATGGTTTATTTGTTTAAAATCAGACTACAAATATCTATCGTCAGAAGTCTCCTAACCTAACGGCATTCAACGGACGATGGTATAATTTTACGCTTTTAAATTAATAATCCATAATTATAAGAGAGACGTTATAAGTCAATAAATAAATATCCACTGATCCGCGCAGCGCCGTCTAGACCCAAACTAAGCATTTAGCCTGTATTAGAAATACTAAACAATAGATAAACATACTTTTATACATCGGATGATGCTGACGCAGCCCAAAGGGTGAAGAACTTCGATATTCACTTGTAGTTATAAGAGTTAACTTGTATGTTATTGGAAACAACTTGGTGTCATACGAATAAATGAAATAAACAAAATTAATTCATCGAAATACCAGAAAACACGGTGGAAATTTAGCGTTCAATTGGACGACGGACGGCACAGTTTGAGATTCACTGTCGCAGACGGATCGTCGTTAATTGAATGAGCATAAACTATTCACGTCTAATGGTCGGTTCGTACAATTAATCGGTGTTCTAATGTGTTCAATATTGGGCACTTGTCGGCAGCACTGGCCAGTTCTATTGTTTTAGATCGATGTCGACGTTTAACGTTTTTGTGACTTGTCTAAAGCTTTTGACTGCGTCGACCATGAAACACTTTTATTAAGTTGAGACATTACGGTGTATCAGACTGCTCATTAAGTCTTATAGAATCTTACTTATCGGAAAGAGTTCAGAAAGTCTGTATTAATGGCATAATTTCGCAAGGCGCTCTTTTGCGCATGGGAGTACCCCAGGGTTCAATTTTAGGCCTCTCTTATTTTTAATATATATAAATGACCTCCCTTACTATTGTAAAAGCCTTTCGGATATAGTTATATTTGCTGATGATACGTCATTGATTTTTAATGTGAACAGACGTAAGGAGACTTTTGACGATGTAAATAGAGCTCTGTCCCAAGTTATGGATTGGTTTACTGCTAACAATCTTTTACTTAATGCTAAAAAAACTAAATGTATAAAATTCACTATGCCCAATGTAAGGCAGGTCGAGACCAATATAACTCTAAATAATGATCAAGTGGAGCTAGTGGACTCCACTGCCTTTCTAGGCATAACTTTAGATTCAAAGCTGCAATGGGGGCCTCACATTGAATCCCTGGCTGGTAGACTTAGCTCGGCAGCTTATGCTGTTAGAAAGATAAGGCTCTTGACAGATATAGAAAC
This sequence comes from Leucinodes orbonalis, assembly GCA_019425675.1. Lineage (NCBI taxonomy): Eukaryota > Metazoa > Arthropoda > Insecta > Lepidoptera > Crambidae > Leucinodes > Leucinodes orbonalis. The sequence continues at coordinate 16,057 of PQWD01003204.1, forward strand.
GGCAAGATTGGTTTACTTTAGTTATTTTCATAGTGTCATGTCGTATGGTCTACTGTTGTGGGGCTCGGCTGCCGACATTAATACAATATTTGTGCTACAAAAAAGAGCTATTCGTTTTATCTACAACCTTAGACCACGTGACTCTTAAGGAACTTTTTAAAGAAATAAATATAATGACTGAAGCATCTCAATATATTTATGAAATTTAATTTATGTTCATAAATACTATAACAGCTTTAAGAAAAATTGTGATTCACACAATTTTAATACTAGGAATAGAAACAAACTTGCTGTTCCAGACTTGAGACTACATAAAGTAGGTAAATCTTTTATAGGAAGATGTATAAAGTTTTTCAATAAGGTACCGCAAAATATTGTCGAGTTACCTTTACACATGTTTAAAGCTAGAATAAAAAAACACCTTTCTAAAAAAGGGTACTACACTATTGACGAATATTTATGTGATAAAAATCCGTGGTCTTAAACTGCTCAGCTATTTCAGTGTTTATGATATATTGTTACATTAAGGAATTGTTTTTAAAAAAGGCTACACTGTTGAGTTTTCTTGGGTGCTTCTTTCTCAACAGGCCAAACCACTGAAGCGCTTTTTTTCAAAGCATCAAAACTCATATGTTTATTTTAGTATTTTAATCGTTTTTTATTATATTTTTGTATATTTTTTGACGTTCATAATAAGTGCTTTTTGTAAGCCTAATTTGAAATAAATGTTTTTGATTTTGACTTTGACTTAACGAATCATGGGCTAACGGTAATATTGATCCGAGCATTTTTAACTTCATTTTTAGTCAAAATAAGTTTTAACGTTAAATATTAATAACTGAGAATATTGTCGTCTAAAATAATGGTAGCCTATTTTTTTCATTATTACATAAGCTAGGTACCTACCAAAAAAGTCCCGTTCAAATCCGTCCCGCCTTTTTAGAGATGACCTGGAACAAATGGACAAACAGACAATTTTTTTAAATAATGATTTGGTGTATGTACCAATGTATATACATTTCAATAAACACACTCCAATTTTAATTATATGTATGTATAGATTATATTTTTTAATGAAAACATCAATTCATTATCAATTGATTCTCATTAAAATTTAAAAGGCAACTTGAAAGATCTTCGAAAGCTCAACTTTGTACCTGAAATAATTTCCTTTCAAGACTTCCCTCGGCAGATCTCTCAAGCATATCGGAGTAAGATAAGTTTGAAAGTTAAAAAACCTCGCGCTAACGCAAACGCAAGTATCCGTTCAAGACACGTTTCTGATGGGGTATAACCACGGTGGAGGTATACTAGCGGTATTAATTTTTTTTTTATAATAATAATTCATTTATTTGCTGGAATATGGTACAAGTTGTTGTTGAAATTAGTGCTCCGAAACTCTATCGAAATTCGATGTGAAAATATATATATTGTATTTTTTATTAGTTTTTGACTGCCATCTCACCTGATGGAAAATGATGATGCAGCCTACGGTGTATCACGCACACTCAAATAATGCCTATTTACTCATGCCTTGAATACTCCTCAATTGTATCGGGAAATACAGACGCAGGCAGTCTTTTCATTGCCTTGCAATTCGGACGATGAATAAAGACCCGAATTTTTTAAGTACGAAAAGGTGGTATATGGACAACAAAGGGGTGGAGCCCCTCCCTACGACGAGTTGTCCGATAAAGAAATGGTGCCTGCTGGAGGAATCAAATTTATCTTAATATATCCATCTAAGGTGTAACTATTTTTGTGGTCTAATGGGCACAGCATTCGGCTTAGACCGCTGCGTGACTTGGGGGTTGTAGATTCGAATCCCGCGGGAATAAGTTTGTTTTATGTTCATGTGTACAGGACAGTCAAGAAGCTCACATGATGGTAAGTGATACGCCTGACCATGACAGACTTCGTGTCACTTTGTACTATTTTTCGTAGTTTGGTTAGGTAGGCTGAAACACCTATTGTCTGGAAAGAAAAATGGTTCTATGCTTTTGAGGCCAGCCGTCGATTCCGCTGCTGGCGATAATGTAATAATAGGCAATCTAAGACGATATTATTAAGACTGCATATGCCCAATTTATTTTCGAGATTTCCAAAGTCGCTTGCTTCTACACCAGAGTATCGCCTCAAATACGAAGGTACGTCCTAAGAGCTATCCAGTATTCGAACTCGGGAAACAAGTTACTTACTAATGAATGTTAACTTAGTTCGCCATTTGCAGAAGTGCCTTTCTTCGATTACATTATTAAAAGTCAACGAGTTATACAATTTATTAATCTAGTTAATTTTTCAGGTGTGACATACCATCAATGAGCGAACTGATCCATTTTATGATTTAAAGGAGATTGTATGTTAACTAAGAGCGTCGGTGGCTCATGGGTGTGGACTGTTGTCCTACCGGGAGGGCTGAGGGTCAAATCCCGCCACGTACCAATGAGTTTTCGATTTTTTTAAATTATATGTACGTTATCCGACGCTCTTATGGTGAAGAGAAACATCGTCAGGATACCTGCGCACGCCTGCGAAGGGATTCAGAGGATGTGCATAAAGTCATTCAACCCGCACCGGGCCCGCGTGGACGACTAAGACCTAATCACCCTATACAGATAGGCTCGTGCCCCCGGTGGGGACGTTTGATGAGCTGATGATGATGATATGTAAAATGAAATAAATTCTTTCACACGTATAAATCAATTTGGAGTGTCTGTTTGTAATATCGAAATCAATAATGCATATGGATACATACACAGTACATACGCCAAATAACATATATTCAAATTTTTGTCTGTCTATCTGTTTGTTTCGTGTACGGTTTACCGCACATTAAGCATTAACCTAATTACAACAATATTTGTAAGTCGCTGCATCGGCACTTTGTACTCGCGCGTGCATTTAATATTCAATGAATCAGTCTAATTACGACAAGCATCAGAGTCAGTTGTATCATTTCTTATCAGTATCCCTTGTCATATAATCAGCTATCATCCTATCATATCTATCATCTAAGTGTGTAGGCTTAAACCTGAAAATCTCGTATGTAAACCTGTAATGGTAATCTCTGAAATGGCTAGGCCGATTTGGTTTCGACATATTTGTCAGAAAGCTGATGTAATAAGGTAAAACAAAGGCTACTTTTATTTTAGACAGGCATCATCATCAGCTCATTAAACGTCCCCACCGAGGGGCACGAGCCTACCCGTATAGGGTGATTAGGCCTTAGTCGTCCACGCGAGCCCATTGCGGGTTGGACGACTTCACGCACATCCTTTGAATCTCTTCGTAGGCGTGCGCAGGTTTCTTCACGATGTTTTCCTTACCGTAAGAGCGTCGGATAACGTACATATATTTTTCGAAAATTCGAAAACACATTGGTACGTGGCGGGATTTGAACCTCAGCCCTCCCGGTAGGAGGGCGACAGTCCACACCATTGAGCCACCGACGCTCTTTTATTTAGACAGTATTTATTTATATATCTTTATTTTAGACAGTATTTTTATTTTTGTAAAATAAAGCAATGATTTACCGCGCGGTTGCCGCACGTCGCGTAACGAAGCGATTTTATTCATATGTATGAAGAACAAAATTGTATTTTAAATATTACAAAAATATACTTATTTATTCATATATGTAATAGATGAATATTTAACAACGGATTATCAGAAAAAAACTACTATTGGTCTAATAACGTTACAGTTCGATTGCAAATAATTTGTTTCTGTGTTACCTGTCTTAATATGAAGATTATTGTGTTATATAAATGTGTAGTTTTTAAGATAATAATATGTAAATGTTATGTTTATTTGTTAAAAGTTAAAATATTGTGTCCTACTCTACGATAGTACTATAATAGTTATTAAGAAATGTAGGTTGACCTCCCATCAATTTGCTATGCCCTTGCAGGGCGTCACATGCATACCTACTGGGAAATCTGTATATGTACCATCCTATCTATGTAATGTGACATGCAATAAAAATTTGAATTTGAAAGTGACGTAATGTCAAGTAAATAATGGAATTGTGGCCCTGATCATGTGACCCACTTTGTGATAACTCCGATTCACAATGCGGAATTCCAACGAGCAAAGTATTTCCGAAAACATGTTCGTAGCAAAAGGTACACAAAGGGACATCTACATACTAGCAGCACCGAATAAAACCAGGTGAGTCGTGAGAATTGCAAAGGGCGAGCGGCTTGCTGAATAATAAACAAGGTTAGCTTCAAGGGAATGCTAGAACGGGCCTTTTAGTTCTAACGGAAAAACTATTTCCTAGTTTTACAAACAGCACTTCATGACAATTTACTTTTATGTCTTAACCTTATAAAATTGAAGTACAAATCACCAATGTGACAACTCCTTAACTACGTAACATAATTGATATGATTTTATAAATGTTTAACCTTTGTTTATTTTGGTTGATCTGAAGACCATAGAATTCAAACCTGTCCTTTTATGACTTAATCACTTTATAAAGCCCTTTACAGCATCTCCAGATGTCTCGATTCGTCACAGTTAAAAAAAATAGGTACATAGCAAGTATTAGTCTTAATTTCCCTAGGCGTATATGAGAAAATATTTTAAAAATTATGTTTTACCATCAGGACACTCCAGAAGCAACGGCTTCAATTGAAAACCAATAATAATATAAACACACATAAAATACATAGAAATACATTTTTATGTAACACATACAAAGTTTAAACTTTTGGCTTCGACCCCACACATGCCTTCCAAAGTACCAAGCCACTGTTTATATCGGTCATCATCAGCTCATTAAAACGTCCCACCGAGGGCACGAGCCTACCCATGTAGGGTGATTAGGCCTTAGTCGTCCACGCGGGCCAGTGCGGATTGGACGACTTCACACACAACCTTCGAATNAGTCTTAATTTCCCTAGGCGTATATGAGAAAATATTTTAAAAATTATGTTTTACCATCAGAACACTCCAGAAGCAACGGCTTCAATTGAAAACCAATAATAATATAAACACACATAAAATACATAGAAACACATTTTTATGTAACACATACAAAGTTTAAACGTTCGATAAAGGGTCTCTGTGCTTTTGGCTTCGACCCCACACATGCCTTCCAAAGTACCAAGCCACTGTTTATATCGGTGCCAGTTTACAATTACAGCATAGTGAATGGAATTCCCTTTTAAGCAAAAAAATCCTGTAAGAATAGAAAAAAAACACTTGAATCCTGAATGAATTACAATGCTAAATAAATAATGTCAGTGCAATCAAATCCGAAGATGGATTACGCATTATTAAAAAGGCCTGATCACGGACGAGGTATTTATTTGCTTAATTTAGGGTTCCACAGCAGAATGATCCCTATAATAAACTTATTTGTATGAAAAAATATTTCAATGTAGGATAAAACTAAAAAAAAACAAAAAATATTGTTTATCCTATGCAAAACACAACATTCCTACTTTATGCATATTGATAATATCCACCTTCCTAGGATGTGATTTTTTTATTAAATAAATTGTGTTTTTAAAAACCAAATAGACATCAAAGAAACTAGATAAAGGCATACTGATATGATGGTGACAATAGTTCGAATAAAGACACGGACAGATCGGCCTGAAATTTGGCATGCTGGTAGATTTTATGACGTAGGTATCTAAAAAAAGGATTTTTTATTAATTCTACCCCCAAAAGGATAAAATAGGGGATGAAACCGGGTTAAAACTTTAGCTACTATGATGTTGGTATCCCCTAAGAATAGATTGTGATAAATTTCACTCCTAAGGGCATAAAATAGGGGATGATAAAAAAATACTTCTTAACGCGAGCGAAGCCGCTGGCAAAAGCTAGTAATTAATATAAAATATTCACTACATTCACAAAGCGCCGTCTAGCCCATACTAAGCATTAGCCTGTAATATGGGTACTACACAACGAATAAACATACTTAAATACTTTTTTTTGTAAATACATACATACTATCCATATATGTATTTACAAAAAATCATGCACACAATTGTTTGTCGAACCCGGAACCACTGGTATAAAATCCGATGTCACGATCATTACACACCAAAGGTGAAGTATATTTAATAAAAAATGTATCTACAGAACCCTCAAAGTCGTGGTCAGTCTCGGCCGTTTTTTCGCATCGCAGCGCTGTCGCCCGCCACCATTGAAATCGGTCTCCTTTAATTTTGAGGCCAATAAATCTCGTAATCCGCCAGCGGAATTTATATAGGCCATTTAACGTCAATAACCCAACTCACATTAGGGTTGCACGACGGAATGATTTTAATTTCAAAGTAGGTATCATCTTCACTATTATTTTCATCATCATCAGCCCATTAAACGTCCCCACCGAGGGGCACGAGCCTATCCGTACGCGGATGTATATGCCTTAGTCGTCCACCCGGGCCCAGTGCGGGTTGGACGAACTTCACGCACAACCTTTGAATAAGTAAGAGCGTCGGATAACGTACATATATTTTTCGAAAATTCAATAGTACGCAGTGGGATTTGAACCTCAGCCCTCCCGGTAGGAGGGCGACAGTCCCCACCATTGCGCCACCGACGCTCGTTATCATCATAATTTATTTATTGTATCGACGATTATTTTCATATTTGAGATAAATTCTCAAAGATTTGCGATCCACAATACAAATCCACACTGTGCCAGTGTTACGGCCTAAACTCACCAGTCACGCTATGTGGGAAAGCTTGTCCCTGCCGTTGAACATAAAATTTGATGATGATGATTTAGATAAAGATACTACTTCAGTCATAGCGTCTAATGCTGGACTATACCCTCTAATAAATTTCACCCTGAAGGTGTTAACGACCACAACACACGTCTTCATACAGCAGGAACTCGGCATCAAGCAGCGTCTGTCCTCCATTGTGCAAACTCGAGTTCGGAGTTTCCTTGGACACCTGTCCCGGCGTGGCAATGAGTCGATCGAGCGCCTCGTGGTACAGGGTAAAGTTGAGGGCACCCGAGCGCGAGGTAGAGCGCCTATGAGATGGATGGACCAATTAAAAACAGCTGTAGATACTTCCCTGCACGTCTGCACCAGAAAGGCGGCCATCAGACAGGAATGGCGGTGTATTGTTAAGCGAGCCACTGACAGCTGAAATGACAACCACGACCACTCTGTCAAGAGTGAAACGACAAAGAAGAAGAAAGAAGAACCGTATGCTCGTTGGTCTCCTGTTCTATTAAAATAATTGGCCAAGCGCGAGTTGGAATCGCCGTGGAGGGTTCCGCAGCAGCAAGTAACATAAAATAAAGTATTTTTTATTTACTTAGGCACCTACTATAGCTTTAATATGTAAAATAGTGGTTCACCGTTTATGACGCATAAAAAAAATTAAATGACGAATCTATAAGGGTTCCGTTTTTTGCCATTTGGCTACGGATCCCTCAAAAGAATATATTTTAAAAATCATTTGCCAACCCTTCCGGTTCAGATGTAAACCGCCAAATGTCTCCAGCTCATTTTACATACAAAGGTGACGCGCCAATGATCATAGTACAATTTCAATAGTCGGACTTCAATGATTTACAGCCACTTTATTAATATACAATAACAACACTTATTTCAGTAATGATAGAATTCAAATTCGCTTTAACGTGGAGAATGTACATCCCTATAGGGGATTATAATATAGGTAATAGCATAATATTGATTGCCGATGGTTTGAATTTCTTTTTACATTAAGACAAACCTAAATAATCGTCATCAACAAACTATAACCATCTTGAGTAACGGTTGAGACGTCAGCTATTACCCCAATGGTGCCGAGTTCGATACCTGAGCAGTACAAACATTTGTATGCATGAACATTTGACTGTTTGTATTGTTCTGGGTGTTTCTATGTATAATATTATGTATATATTTACAAAAAATATATTTAAGTGCGTAGAGCGTCGGTGGCTCAATGGTGTGGACTGTCGCCTTCCTACCGGGAGGGCTGAGGTTCAAATCCCGACACGTACCAATGTGTTTTCGAATTTTCGAAAATATATGTACGTTATCCGATGCTCTTACGGTGAAGGAAAACATCGTGAGGAAACCTTAATGCACGCCTGCGAAGAGATTCAAAGGCTGTGTGTAAAGTCGTCTAATCCGCACTGGGCCCGCGTGGACGACTATGGCCTAATCACCCTATACGGGTAGGCTCGTCCCCTCGGTGGGGACGTTTAATGAGCTGATGATGATGATGATATTTAAGTGTGTTTATCTGTTGTTTAGAACCTTCGTGGTTGCGCATCTTTTAAGTTCATTATATATCTATTAATTTAGAACCCATATTACAGGCTATCGCATAGTTTGTGGCTAGATGGCGCTGTATGTCAGTGAATATTTATTTATTATTAATAATACCACTAAGAATTAACTCCAGATAATTATAAATACATATATACATTCAAGACACTGTTTATTTATTTATTTATGGTACACAAACAGAATACAGTCTTTACATGAAACACATTAAAATAAAACAGTTGACTGGACAGGACTGAAGCCCAGAGACGGTGTACACAGCGTGATTTCAGGACTTTTTTTAAAAATATAATAGGCTATAATAATATTTAGAAAAAAGAAAAAACAGAGTACTAACAAACTTACAATTAATAGCTTTCCTAAGTCATTAAGGCAAGTACGTAAGTACATACGAGTACAGTAATATAGGTGGTTAAAACCCACTTCGAGCCAGTACATACAAGAATCACCAACCGCTGTCAATATTGGCAAGGCATTGTAATTACGGCGCGCGATGAAACTGGCGTCGTACCGCAGTAATTTAATATTCCTATTTGAGAATTGCGAATTGGTTAAGTTACATAATGCTGAACTGCCGCAGACGGAATTCATCTATTATAAATAAAATTGGAGTGTGTGTTTGTTATATTGAAATTAAATTTTTTCCTCATCATCATCAGCTCATTTTACGAGGGACACGAGCCTACCCATGTAGGGGATATAGGCCTTAGTCGTCCACGCGGGCCTAGTGCGAGTTGGACGACTTCACGCACAACCTTCGAATCTCTTCGCAGGCGTGCATGAAGGTTTCCTCACGATGTTTCCTTCACCGTAAGAGCGTCGGATTACGTACATATATTTTCCGAAAATTCGAAAATACATTGGTACGTGTCGGGATTTGAACCTCAGTCCTCCCGGTAGGAAGGCGACAGTCCACACCACTGAGCCACCGACGCTCTATAACAATAAGTTTATAATAATAATAATAAGTTTATTTCGGTACAAGAGCTTATATATATATATATATAATATATATATATATATAAATATAAATATTGTGTCTAGTGTACGTGTAGGTGGTAGATTTTCCACTTGTGTGACATGACCTTTACCCCTATAAACAGCACATTTATATGTCGACGCCACACCCTGGTTTTCCAAGTCATTTAATAATCAGTGGAATTATGAATATTATGATTAATAATAAAATTCATCAATTCAAATTACATGTTCACATAAAAATTCAAAATAGATTAAATTAAAATTATAATTGTCCTATGTGATCATCAGCTAAAAAATATTGAGTCTACTTTTGGAAGATTCTGAATTGACGGTCATAAAGTAAATATTATGTTAATAATCTGGCTCCAACCTTTCGCAGTCCACTGCCGGGATAGGTCTCATTTTGCGCTAAATACGGGATACATCGCGGGCTTGTGTATCGATAAATTAAGAAACGATTGGTCTCATAAAAAATATAGGTATTTCCTTATACGCCCCTATGGCTTGAGGCCCGCGATATCTGCCATGTCCGTGACCTCCATTACCTCGACCAGCCTGGATGAAGCAAATAATCTATCAAATATTAAATTGAATTTACCGGTTGCCCGCTTTTCAATGATAAAACGACAGACCTATATTGGTTATTCCACACACGGAAAATACCTCCCTAAAAGCCAGTTAGAAAATCGGAACGCATTATCCAAGGCGCGGACGAGGCATTCGCCAGGTGCATATCGGCGCATCGCAGTGCATTCAGCGACGCTCAAAGCCGACGCAATATTCCGCTTTGTATACTACGATTCACGAAAGATGACCCCAAATGGCGACCTTTTTCGGAAGATGAAGACTATTTAGTGACAGTTAAATAATGAAATTATTAAATGTTGAAAAATGACATCAGGGTCATGGCTTCTGTTTTTTTCCTTTTGATCACTTGGTTTTTGCACTATTTTACTACGCAAGCCATGTTGTTTTCAGTTTCTTTTCTTGGTTCTGTTGGCTAATGCGAGCCAAATGTTTGTTGCTAGCCATACAAAATTGGCCAATTTTTGGCACTCTTTTATTCTCGGCGAGTCTCTATTCATTTTTTATACGTCCATGTCGAGCATGAAGAAATTTCGTAATTATATGTATGTTTATCCGACGTTCTTGTGGTGAAGGAAAACATTGTGAGGAATCCTGCGCGCGCCTGCGAAGATTACACTTGACAGCCTTGGGCCCGCGTGGACGACTAAGGCTCTTCAACGGGTAAGCTCGCGCCCATGTTATAATGAGATGATGATGAGCGTACATAACATACAAGAATTTCCACCGTTGCCACCACCGCACCTCCAAAGGGATCTAAATAATTATTTAGCCCTGAGGTCATTTTTCGTGAATCGTACTATATCTGCATTTGCCTCGTCCTTTCAGTTGTACGACAAAGCGATTCTATTTGCCCAATGGAAATGCCATTCGGCGTTCCGATTCAAAAACTATGATTATACCCGAAGACGATTGAACGCTTTACCCTTTTAATGTGGAATGGAACGCGTGAGCCGGCTGACGTTGCAATTTGCGAGATTGCCGCGCGGGGATTGATTTTGGCGTTTTGTCGGGACGTGAGTATTGTTGGATGGATGAGTGTAATTAGGTTTATAAGTAACGTAGTTGAGTCTATTAAGTAAAATAAGTACCAATCTAGAATTAAAAATTAGTCCAATTTTGGACATTAGGAATAATACATCTTACTACTACTTCTTTCTTTACTAGGTGGTAGACTCGATACTGAGTCGTCTAGGTAGGTACTACCGCAGTGCCAGATATCATCCTGTGAAACAGGAGTGTTATACACTTTTGTGTTTCGGGATGAGGGCACTGTAGCTAGTGAAATTACCGAGTATAAGAGGCCTAACATCTGTTGTCTCTAGTGTCGGGCGCAATGTGGCATTGACGGAGAATAATAACTGTCTATCAGTTGTTAGTCTCCGTCAATGCCGCTCTGTCATGGTCAGGCGTATCACTTACCTTCAGGTGAGTATCCGGACCGTCCTGACACTAATAACAAAAAATAAATCATCCGTCCATCATGCCGTTATAGGCTACAACGGAGAGATTGGACCGTAACCCACTACGTAGCCTGGCAACGTATTTTAGTGCCTTCAGGTATTGCAAATGTACCTACATAGGCGGCAGTGTCATTTACCATCAGATGAGCCGTTAGCTTGTTTGCCCGTTATAGCATAAAAAATAACGTGGACCCAATGCAGATTGGCTGGTGCTTACAACAGTAACAATATTATCCTAGGATTATAACCGAAGGCCTTAAATGTACCCCCCGAAGCACGGAATCATCTTCCTTTTCGGACAATCAGGTGCCAGCACTGTTCTACCAAAACTAGGAAAAACTGCATTAGGTTACCTACCCCCTCCTGCACCGCCCTAAGCCGAAGTTTGCGTCCCACTCTCTCGCTGCATAATATTTTGGGCTAAGAGCCATTTGCGCTAGCCAACTGTCCGATGAAGCTGCTAAGGCCACCTGCGGCCAACAGCGATAAGTCATCCCGAAAAAATAGGGTTCTTACCAACTCGACAAAAGAGACAAGCCCACGTAAATCGAGTTAGTGAAACACAAAATCAATATAACTTTTTATATCGTCATCTCGACACGCTAAAATTTAAACATGTATACATAGTGAAACTTAAATCGCTTTTACGTTTCACCAACAAGAACAATCAATTTTGAGTTTCACCATCTTGACAATCGTGTGCCTAGTCTCTTGTGTAGAGTTGGTGAATAACCCGGACTAAAGTGACTTTCACTATGCGGTCTCCCCACAGGATTCGAATCCACAGTACACAGATAACACAATGACGTAGACCATCCTTAGATACAGGCCGAGACCGGATAAGGAGAGTAGTTAACACCCACCATCAGCATTAGGTCCCCGCGTCGTGGGTATATTCCACAGATTTCCCAATACAGGAGATGGGGCAAGCCGCGTTTAAAGTGCGACAACTGTAAGCTCAACGAGCATACACTGGCTACCAGTTTACGCTCTGTGAGACGAGTCAAGACGCACGAATATTAGAAGAAATTACCGTTTTTTTCCAAAATGCCATCCTGTGCAATTGCAACATGCCATCATCGCAATGAATCAGTAAATTTACCAAGAAATATAATAACTTTTCACAGGTAAGAACCGAAAAGAAATTGCGACACTGGGACTGCCTATAAACTTGGCGGCTTGTCCAGTCTAATGTATATTCTGATGTCTGTGGTATATTCCCATAGTTATGTTGTGTGGGACGTTAGATTGGCTGATGAAGTAATGGCTATGATGTAGGTAAATGTTAGTTATGGCTAAAATTTTGATGATACGGAATATAGACTTAATAAAAAAATGGACAGAAATGTACCTACATTTCGGAGAAATTAAAAGCACCGAAACCTACGTAACTACTTGGCTTTGTTTGTGTTAACTAAACTATTTTAAATTAAACCTGTCACCAAGATAAAATGACATGATCAAAGAAAAAAATTAATGGCATTTTGACGCTAAACACAACTAAACTAAATAAATATTTGTAGTTTTTGTATCTAAATTATTTGTATTTTGGTACATTAGTATCGGTAATAAATATTTGCATTGAAATCTAAGAGTGTGCACATTAACAACAATGTTTTTGAGTAAAACCAAATGTGGTGATCGGTGAGTTATACTATTTTATAATATGACGACCCATGTGTGTAATGGTCAAGACATCGCCTACAAGGGTTCCGGGTTCGATCCTCGGGCATTACAATCATTTGTGTGAATGAACATATCTGTTTGTAATGGTCTGGGTGTTTCTATGTATAATAGTATTTGTAAAACTGTAAAATCCGAAACGAGGATATCCGTAGGAGAACTAGGGTGACCGACATAGCCCAGAGGATTAGCAAGTTGAAGTGGCAGTGGGCAGGGCACATAGTGCGTAGAACCGATGGCCGATGGGGTGGAAAGGTTCTCGAGTGCCGTCCACGTAACGGAAAGCGAAGCGTAGGCCGACCCCTAACCAGATGGACTGATGATCTGGTTAAGGTGACGGGTAGCAGATGGGTGTCAACTGCAAAGGATCGGTCCGCGTGGAAATCATTAGGGGAGGCCTTCGTTCAGCAGTGGACATAATTAGGCTGTAATGATGATGATGATGATGAAATAAGTATGTTATTCAGTAGTGTAGTACCCTAACTACAAGCTCCTTGCTTAACATTGGGCTAGATTGTGCAGTGTGAATGTCAATGGATTTTTTGTGAAGTGTACAGGACGGTCAGTACACTCCCTGATGGTTAGTGAAACGCCTAACCAAGACAGAGCAGCAATGAAGGAGACCAACAAGTAATAGTTATTATTCTCCGTCAATACCGCACTATGCCCAACACCAGAGACACCAGATGCTAGGTCTCTTGTAATAGGCAATTTCACTAGCTGCAGTGCCCTCACCCCGAAACACAAAAGTACATAACACTCCTGTTTCACAGGACTATATCTGACACTGCGGTGGTACCTACCTAGGTGACTTAGTTACGAGTCTACCATCTAGTAAACAGTATCGATAGAGTCTACAATCTGTTCCAGACATTCCGTACATTATTTACTTATTAACCATAATAACAACTTAAAATCAAATTATGAAAAAGGTAATAAATTAAGCTAAATAAGAACAGAAACCAAAAACAGTTTGATTCTTTGGTTTCTGGTTCCATGTTCGTCAATTAGATTTTTTAAATTCATAAGGGTACCTACCTTCCATTAGAGCTCAGTCGATCACCTATTCTCTACTAATGCCGAGAGTAATCCTCTTTCGGAATCGGTCTGCAAAGCCATGCAAATCTGTATGTGAAAGCCCGAGCACTCGTTTCAATTCGATAGGATTTTAATCCATGAATCAACAAGGCTTTTACGTCACTTTAGAATACAGGCTTTACCCAAAAGCATGACAATGGTAGGTAAGGTATTGATACTATTATTATTCAAATTAAGAATGTACCTTCTGTTAATGAGTCTTTTAAATCTGAACATATATGCTGAGCGTTAAGGGTTATGCCCTTCATTAGGACGATATAAGCTGAAACATTTAATTATAATTATTTTACGTCAGGTGTTTGCGACCAGCTGCAAAGCGGCTAGCGATACTAGAGACCAGAGAGGACTTTGAATGCTACGCCGAAAGCTACATAAAGTGTTTTTGGGGTCTTTGCGACCATCATAAAAGTGTCGACAGCTTTTCCAACAAGGCAGACTGCAATGGTAAGTATTTTGCCTTCCGATCTTTGAGAATAACTTTATTATAGATATTATCAAAGTACTCAAAGTAAAAGTAATGTAGACTTAAAAAACTAATAAATGTCATAAAAACATTACAAAATTTAAGTTAAGAAAAGTAGAAAACGAGAGAGCAAAAACGAATTTTGATATTTGGTAAAGGTTTTCTTTAGTGACTTGGCCTGTTGAGTAGCGCCTAATATTTTTTACATCAATAGCGTGAATAATCAAAACAAGAAAGTAGCAGAGCAACAGGAGTAGGATTTTTATCAGATAATACCTACTTACAGCGCGGCGGTACGGACATTTTTGTCGAATTATCGTCCTTAAATGTAGTATAAACAGGTATGGATTCACGTCTAAATACACAAATTATACCTTTATATTACATTATCAGTTTGTGAATGTCGTCTGATTTCAACAAAAGTTGTCGTTAGAGAACGCATATATTCATAATGCTAGACAAACCATAAATATTTTATTGAAATACCATGATAGCAAGTATATAATTTGTATGATCCCTCGGAATATGAATAATATAGTAATTTTTCATTTGTAATCAATAAATTTTAAGCCTTGAGCCATCTTATAATGTGTAAATATAATCAGTGGTCATCAGCTAAAACTATTGAAAAAACCCTTTTGTCCACAAAATAGAGTCATTGAATACAAATATGGTATTAAAAAGGGAAATTTATTGACACAATATAAACACTATTGACCATTTCAATCAAAGTCTAAATCATAGTCAAAATCCATATATTCAAATTAGGGTTACAAAAAGCACTTATGAACAAAACAGGTAATAGTCTATCAACTTGGTCAATCCTTCTTCACAAGCACTCAATGAATGTCATCGTATATTGACGATCATTCCTGCATATTCATCCGATTCCTAGTAGTTTTTGGTTATCCCTCAATTTGGATAGGCCAATGGAAGATAGCATCCCTTTTTCTTATATCAGACTTTTTTATATTCTTCACTTCATCAGCGAGTTATCTTAGTACTTCACAGAAATGTAATTTCAACAAAAAATCCATAAGAGGCAACACTCAGCTTATGCTCCTGTTTCAATATTGGCACATCCATGTTTGCCATGTATATTTAGAAAATATACCTCTGCTTCGACGCAGACTGTATAACCTTGCTCGTTTGAAGGTGCTTGTAAGCACTGGCGTTTGAAAGTGTAATTCGATCATATACTTTCGGTGCATCATAGCCGTTAAAGTAAAATTACGTATCCATGGGTGCGATCACAACTGAGTGACAGTTATAGTTCCATAGCCTTTGTTGTTACAATCGAAGGCGATGCTATTCCAAGTTAAGTCGATAAAGGCATTCACCAAGAGCGATGAGGATGATAATGATGCCGTTACAGTTGTCATTATTAGCAAACAACAATAATGAAAATGCATGAAGGCTAAATTATTGAAATACATAATATCTATTTAATTTTTCAGTCATGATAACGCAGCAGCCGGTGCGTACGGAAATGCCGATACGATCATCAGGTTTTTTGGCCAAAAATTAATAGTGGACATACAGAATTTAGCATACATTTTAGTTGAATGATATCGTCAAAATACACCGACTGAATCTTTATGAATCCCAGAAACCAAAACCACAGGAGTTTCCTGAAACTGGCAGCGCATATTATGATGGATGCAGTGAGCCACTTGAACAGTTCATGTGCAGAAATATTTGCATGTAATTTTAAAAGTAACAAATAAGGTTCGATTTTAATTTGATGAAAAGCTTACATATTATCTAAGGTAAGGTAAGGCTTGTTCACAACTACATAGTTCAAGATAAATCAAGATTTCCGACTAGACTGGATTGTCCGTTATCTCAAAGCCATTGAAGTATAAGAAATGAAATGAACGATATCTTACAATAAACATTTATCATAAACAATATTGATTTTCATTTAAAACTTGCCTCACATTCATATTTATTCTTGATTGTTCAACATATTTACTGAATTCACTCCATTCTTTATTATCAGCATTTCTATTCACATTTGATATCACTTCCTTATAATTACGAATATACTTTAAATCTGGTATTTCAGTAATATTCTGGCAGATTGCTTTGTCCCAAGCACTGCATAATGCAGGTAAAATTTTAGGCACTGCGTGGTAGCACAGTCGAGCTTGTTTCGACATGATCATCACATCTCCACTTTGCAGGAGGATTGCAGATGGAGTTGTAGACTTATCCTGACCTCCAAGCAGGAATATTGCAGACTGGCCAAAACTGGAAATAGAAAACACACAAATGAAACATATATTAGGCGAAATAATGAAATACATATAAAATAAATATTACTTAATGAAATATTTAAATGTTTTGTTTTTGTTTTACGCATCAGCCTTTATATTATTAGACATAAAATCCCATAGCAGTTATTGATAATGACATTTATTGAATTTTTTATTTTTAAAAAATCTTATATTTTTTTAGGTATTATGTTTGCATGCCTGCAAGCAGGTTATACACACTGGGCCTGTGTTATGTAATACCACCATAATATGTGTATTTTACACAAATAAAAGATTTTTTGCTTTTTTAATTAGAATGCTTACCTAAATGAAAATAGAGGGGCTTCTAAATTGACCTCTGAATGGTCAGTATGTGCTGATAATGTTGACTTCATATGATAGTAGTTGACTATGGCTGCCTCTGCCTTGAAATTTTTATATCCCAAGAAGCAGGCTATAACATCACACAACTCTGCCAAATCTTCAGGAAATTGTGTCTTGTTATCTTCACTATATACCTGGAAATGCAGACATTAAATTGGGTAGCAATTGTTTGAGTACTTCAACCACTGATAGTATACTATGACATATATCTGTATCTGATATAATGCATATTACATTATTGTGTTTAATTGCATTTCAGAGGACTAGTGATATAACAAAAATTATGATATTAAAAAATTTCTAACAATAGGGATGATGACAATTTTTTTTCTGTTATTATATCGATGGACCGCATAATAATAGAAGCATTGGTAAAAAAATACCGTTAACATTAAAACTCACAGAGATTTTCCAATTTCTAAAAACACATTAATGACTTTCCAAAAACGCTTCATACAAATGGCTACCTGTCATGACGTCACGCATCGTAATTAAGTACGCATCGTTTGTGAATTTGTACTACAACTATATTAAATGTTGCGTTTACTAAACGGTTTCAATAGCAAAAGTTGCTTTAAATTGTATGTGTTATCCTTTGTTAACAAATTTTGACAATCAATGAACTTTAAAAATGACTTGCCCATCTAACTTTGAAGACTAATAAAATATAAAAATGAGTTTTCGAGCTGAGAGTAAACAATCGTTATATTTAACCCAGATTTGTAATAATATGAAAAGTTCTTACGATTTCAGGACCCAGTCATCATGCCTATTACCAATCTTATTTTATGGTTTTCTTTTTATTATATGCCAAGAAGAATTTAACATTTAAATTTAATTAAGTTGTAATGTATGGTTATAATATATAATATCACATAAGCAAAAAATATTAACATTTTACTTTTGTGTCCCAATTGTGGTGATATCCTAAAGTTGACCATCTCAGTTTCTTTAATAATAGCTGATTGCACTCTCCATTTAAATAGCACTCTTTCCACCAATCTTCAATGGGAGTTTCAGCATCTATATTTGTTTTATTCGGTTTTCTGGAATAGTTTTCTAAACACTGCCTGATCCAGTATCTTTGACCTAAACATGTAAAAGGATTTCTTATCAGATACAATCCAGGATGAGCTGGAAATGAATATAATTGCCAATCTTGTAAATTTTTTAGCCCCAATATGCTTATTCTTTCATCATTTAAAATATTTGGGATGATCTTCATAACCTAAAACAGATAAGAAAAAATGTATATATTTCAATCAAAATGAAGCTTTAGCCAATATTCCTAATTTACAAAAACAAACCTTATCTTGTTGGTTGTATGATTCTATAGATATAACGTCATGAAGAGATGGTTTTGGTTCATTAGATTTATAGTATTTAAAACTTTTCATAAAATTATCGTACTCTAAGTTTTCCATGGTAACACCTAACAAGTGAAGTATTTCTTGTAGCTTTATGTTTCATCCGTGTATGATTAAATCAATTAGTAAACAAACGTGCGAGAAATAAATAAAATTCAAAAAATAATATATTTTGCCTTTAAGAAAATTGACATTTGAGAGATTTGACATTTCACATTATTGTCTTTTTTTTAATGAACAGCACTGGACATGACAGCTGTTCGTTGTCATTTTTTATTAAAACATTTAGTTTTTGTTCTACAATAAGTAAAAATTAACCAAAACAATTTACATAACAATAATAAAAAGTCACAAACAAACACAGAAAATGTAAGAGCTGTAATGTTAAAAACTATGGAAAAACATGAGGTTGAATATTCTACAGAATTACAAAGACCCTTTATTTAAAGTAATGTATTTAATTCGAAATAAAAATATCCAATAATATGAGCTAATTCAGCCAATGAATTTCATGGTGCGGTCCGAGATTCACGATAATTATTACACGAAGTTGTAACGGCAAAATAGTAAAAAAAAATGTGTCTTGAACTGACATTAAAATTTCATAAATCTTTGATGTTTCACAAAATAGAAAATACAAAAGTTTCGATTTTACTGTTTTAATTACAGTCGGTGTTAATAGTTATCTAAATCAAATTACTTCTGACGATGAATTTTGGCAGTATTTCGTTCTAAATTTATCTTTTTAAGATACATAACCTTCAAAATATTTTGATACCTACTTAGTGTACGATAGTATTTTATAGTGTGTTCATATTTAAATTGGATTATTAGCTATTACTATGATTGAACCTCCTGAAGATCTGACCAAGGTGATAACATATAATTAGCTGAGCTGATAACCATGGTATGTGGGAAGGCCTATGCTCAATTAAAACAAAATTTAATATTCAGTTTCCAGCAAATGAAGTCGAAGCTGAAGGCAAGGCAAAGCTTAGGAAATGGCTAAATATGAATTTCAGGATTGAAATGACGGATGGACGCATCTTGATTGGTGTATTTCTTTGTACGGATAGAGATGCCAATGTTATTTTAGGTAAGAAACTTCATGATTTTTAATTGTTCTCTATGATGTATTGATGAACTTTTAAATGTTTATTAAAAACTAAATGTACATTGTTTCAATGTACATGGTAGCTATCTAATTAGTGTATAAATAATATACAAATTGAGCTATTCATCTACCAAAATTTAAATTTTTTAGCTATCAGAATGGAAAACTTCATAAAAGTCAAGTCTTATTCAACATAAGACGCGAATAAACATTATTTGTTCACATAAAATTAAAACTGTATACAATATTTTGAGCTCAAAGCATGCCAAAATAAATAAACTTGTTAGACATCCATGTTATTTTTAAATTGTCAATTTATTAAAATTTCCAGGTGCCTGTTCAGAATATTTGAAAAGCAGTGAAGGTGAAACAGAGGAGCCAAGAGTGCTTGGCTTAGTGATGGTACCTGGCAGACACATTGTATCAATACAGATTGATGACACATCACCCCCACAGAAATACTATTTCGAGGAATAATCTGTGATATTTAATGGACAATTTCATGTTAAATTCTCCTAATTAAAAACTTGTGTAATTTCTACTGTACAAAAAGTTGTGACAGGTTTTTTATATAAGTCAATAAATTAACAAATTACATTAACAGTGTAATATAGTCAAATGAAATCCAAATATAAATAATAAATACTTTTATTCAATTTCAGCCAATACATTATTTACAAGTCTTTTTACAAATTCAGATTCGAAATAAATATTCTTGGAATCATTTGAGAATGGGTTATACTCATCAATATCTATGGGTTTGGCATAGCTTTCTAAAATTTCCAATAGATCTTGACATAACTTTGGAACTTCTATGTCAGGTTGCTCTAAATGTTCATATAGAAAATCTTTGTTTATAAGTTTGCTAGAAATCATGTATGCATGACATAGAGGTTGATGTCCAATTATATTTGTAAGAAAATGTATATTTGTCATTCTGATATCCTCATCTTCATCTTGAAGAAGTAAAATTGCGCTTTTTATTGCAAACAATTTAGCAGAATCTGGTATATGTGAAAATACTTTAGCTAGTTCATTGTTAGCTAATGCGGCTATGTAACGCATATCAACATCTGAATGTTCCGGATCACATAGAGAGAATATTATATTTGACAGATTCAGCAAATCGCGTTCAGACATTTCTACAGCTTTGCTAGCAAGAAAAACCACCAAATATCTGATTCTGTATGGCACTTGGTTTTGTAGCTGACTTAAAATGCAAAATTCTGCAAATTCTAAATCTATTTTTGTAGATATTAGGTACAGAAATTTCCAAATCACTGAACTGTGTAATTTCCTATGGAAATTTAATAGTAATCGCCCAATTTCTTTCAGTGTTTCTTTGGAAATGTTATTATCGGATTCGAATTTATCCAAAATCAATGTACAGTAAGGTTCAAAATCGCTTTCTTCCAGAAATATCTTCAATGTCTCTGGTATTTCTTCCCATGGGCAAGACTGAACATGTTTTTGGATTCTATTATTTACCCAATGAAAGACACCAGGTGAATATTTATTGCATCTAGCTTCATATAAAGTTTCGTGGAGGTTGCATTTTAAATCTATCAAATTTTCCAATTCTCTTTTGCTAACATAAGAATGATTGCCTACTTCCATAAAACTTGCGAATTTATCTAACAATTTCGTCAAACTTTCTTCATCCCCCATTTTGTATTTAATATAATTCCCAATCAACAGAAGACTGCCATGTAAAAAGTTCTCACAAACACTCTCTTGTCTGATTAGTATTCTAAAGACATTTTGGAAATCGAAAATATTGTAAATACATTTTGCTGTTAATCGCCTCACAGTGAATATTGGGCTGCCCAGTAAAATCAATAAACTATGTAGTAACTCGGTATCGACTTCTTTAATATTGGAGCTGAAATTATATCTTTTGGCAAGATTCGCTAGCACATTTAATATAGGCAGAACATTGGAATGAGATTCAACTTTGTCCTTTTGGTCCAAGTTTTGTAAGCATGTCCTCATGTGTTGCCAAAGTTTCGGAGAATGGGTCCGGAACTCATCACATGCTACTGTGGCTACAGTTTCATCATCAGTCCCGGAAGCTTTCTTTTGCCCAATCAGTTTTGGTATTAAAGCCCCATATAGTTGGAGGGCTGCATTTCTGAAAGAAAGAAAACATTTTAGAGCACTTTTTACTAGTAAAATTGTTTTATACATATGTCAACAGTCAATCAATCGTTTATTGCTTTTACATAATTTTTAGTTGTCAATGTATAGTACAAATTTCGTTTGTTTTATTTTATAACAAATATAATATGGTAGACAAACGAGCAGACAGTAGACCTGATGTTAAGTGATACGTCACCCAAAGACACTCGCAACTAGGGATACCAGATGACAGGAATTTTCCTGACATGTCCGGAATTGTAGCTCTCTGTCAGGGAAACAGGGAAAATATGTAATTGTCAGGACTTTTAATAAAAGAAAATATGAAATATTAAATATTATTCATTACGCCCCTACCTATGTTTAAGTAATCGAACAGAACAGAAGGAAAAAAAATTCTAAAGAGCGGGTATTACCTACATTTACCCACTCACTAGAAGTCAGGAAATTTATTGCAAAATCAGGGATTTTTTCAGGAAAAATTTTTTTCGGGCTTGGTAACCCTACTCGCAACTCATAGTAATACTGTTTTAAGAGATGGCGGCTTATATAAACAAACTAACTAGCACACTAGACACAATCTCACTCAACAAGTGTCCGCAGAAAAGTACGCACATCGTGTCAGTTGGCAGAATTTTCATTCATAATCACGTCGCTCGCTACATGTCATATTAAATTCACTGACATTCAACAGCGCCATAGCGCAGTTAAGCGTGAAGCCTGTATTATGGGTACTAAACAACAGATACACATACTTATATATTTTAGTTTGTATTTTTTTGTAAATACATACATATTATACCTAGAAAACAACCAGACCATTACAAACGGACATGTTCATGCACACAAATGTTTGTACTGCCCGGGGATCGAATCGGGACCCTTGGTGTTGCAGCCGACGTCTCAACCGCAACACCAAATGGGTCGTCAAATAATGACATAGTGGTGTGCTCGTGCTTTGTATTTTGTACTCTTTCTATATGTACGTGTCTTATGGCTGGGACATTTTTTGGTTGACGTTTCTCTGTGATTGTGATCTTGTCAGTTTATGGTTGATCTAAGGATGGCAGTAACCCCCCTGGGAAAGTATGTCAGTGATTTAAGCTTGCCTACCTGTCAACTCATTTCTTAGACCATTCAATAGGGAAACATGGTGATTTCATCAAACGCTGCTCGAAAAAAAACCCTTAAAATTTGAATGAATGAATGATCCGACCGTTTTCGGTCATGGCGACCACTTCGACTCCTAAACAGTACGGCGCACATGCGCTTGAAGATGGCTAATGTAGCCGATCTTTGCAGCAAACTCACGAGCACATTGTGCACACGTGAGCTTACCATTGACATAATTATACTGAATGGTCACGGGTGTTCGGGCTTTTAATTGGTCGCGTTTAGCGTCTAGATCAGCTTTACGCTGATCTTCAAAAATGCGAACCTGCCTCTGAACAAGCCGACGCCATTCAGGGCGCTGCGCTGCCAAATCTTCCCACTCCGAGGGCTCGATGTTGCATCTCTTCATATGGCACTTGAACGTCTTTGTATCTAAGGATCTGGCCACCACGTTTACGTTAACCCTCCTGCAGTTCAGAATAAAAGATACGTTTCGCCACACGATCGTCCGACATCCGCGATACATGACCTTAAAATTTACCCTGTATATTACTTACCTGATTTGCCAATGAGGGCTCGTCAAATTGTCGAAAGCGATTTCTGCCAACTCGGCCGAATAGAACATCATATCCGATGCGAGACTGCTGTCAGTCACTACTCGTGTCAAGAAATGGATGTTGACTGCTTTGGGCACGTCCCTCTGGTCATCGTCTACCTTCGAAAGTTCCTCCTCTGAACATGTTCGAAGTAAAGTCTCCATAAAATAGTGGAATAGGGGCTGCAAGAAATTATTAAATCAATTATTTTTGGTTATAATTTCTGAATAAACTGCTTTAAAGTTAAGGAGCGGGACTTAGATAAACAATGAACTAACTGGATGCACAATTATGATGTGTAAGCCGCACTACACATACTTATTTGTATTGTTATAATTATAAAATAAAATCGTTTATTTAAATTTCGACCTTAATGCGTCACGAAAGGGTACAAAAAAGCATGAGACTACTTGTCATTTGAATGAAAATTCTGTCCAAGCGACATCATCATCAGCTCATTAAACGTCCCCACCGAGGGGCACGAGCCTACCCGTATAGGGTGATTAGGCCTTAGTCGTCCACGCGGGCCCAGTGCGGATTGGACGACTTCACACACAACCTTGGAATCTCTTCGCAGGCGTGCATGAAGGTTTCCTCACGATGTTTTCCTTCACCGCAAGAGCGTCGGATAACGTACATATATTTTCGAAAATTCGAAAACAAAGCGACGCGATGGGCAAAATGGAGTGAAATTGTGCATCTTGTAATTCCTTGTAAGGTTAGTTAAATATCACTTCACATCCCTGTTTGTTCAAAGTAAACTGTCAAAGTGCTTACCTTTCCCTTCTTAACATCACTCGATACGATTCTATGGACCATTATCGATAAGCCCGCGCCCCGTCTCGTGACCGATGCAGTGTTGGTGTACGAAATCAGCTCTTTCAGTTTGCACTTCAACAAATTAAGGGGTATCTTCGACAGAGCACATTCATCAGGCAGCGAAGTCAGGTAAAGAATTGCACGTCCTTGAAAAATTTAGATAATATTAATATTCGCAGATATACAGACTATCCAAGGTCATCCTTCATGTTTTAATTTACGACACTACTTTGCAACTACTACGAAAATTACGTACATACATTGAGATGAAATTTGGGATAACTAACGCAAATAACTTTGCACTTTTTTATATTATAAAATTTGACTTTACTTATATGATCAGTAGTCGATACTGAACATCCTATTTTTTGTGCGGTAGTTAAAAGCAGTGTTGTATGCAAAAAACAGCTTTAGTTCTCTCACGAATAACAATTTTATCCATAGTTCACTCCATTGCCTGTTGAGTGGCTTTGAACAGACTATGGCTCAGTTGATTCTTTTAGTACGAGTAGGACGCATTGCTCAAACATTTCGTCTTTAGACATTGCGGAACCACTGAGACGTAAAGTCGACAAAGTTTGCCGCCCAATCAAAATGAATCCTACTACCTTCCCTCTTGAAGTTATGCCGACCAAGTTGTATAGTGTGGCCCAAGTAAACGTATTAAAAGGTCTACTTTCGTGGTGCTATCTATGGAACCCTTATCCGTTTATTTTCTTTTGAGAAACTAAACCGTATCCCATTATTTCTTTATATTGGTTTTCACTTTTACCACAACTCCACAAAATTCAAATTATGACTTATCGACAACCTACCTATAATATCACCTACCGAAACGCTTTTTTTGACGACCCATTTGGTGTTGGTTAATATTTGAGACGTCGGCTATTACACCAAGGGTTCGATCCCGATGGTAAAAAAAAATGTGTGCATGAACATGTTTCTGTGTTTACCTAATATTTACGTATTATACAAAAGTATGTATGTACGTTTATCCGTTGTTTAGTACCATATCACAGGCTAGATGTTTAGTTTGAGACTATATGGCGCTGTGTGAATGTAAAAAAAGCAACTGGGCCTTCGGAAACCCTCATTCACTAGGCGAAACAAAGTTTCTGTTTTCTGTGAGGTCGTGGTATTGCTAAGTCAATAAAGTACACTTACCGAGTGCGGCGCCGGCGGCTTCTATAGCGCCTTTGTGTCGGGATGTTTCCAAAACGTTGGTTATGATAGCCAGACACTTCTCGCAAGCCAAAGTATCCACATCGGTCTTGAAGAAATGTATTAGGAATGAGGAGAAGTCGCACGACGCCTGAAATATAAATGTTACTTATAATTAGTACCACCAGTAGACCAGTCTCGCTAACTCGCAACACATAACATACATTTATTACATCCTACTTGACATATTACTAACAACTGTGTTTGTAATTTGTGCCACGTATTCTTGACTCCTATTATAATAATTTTGTTTTAGTTTCTTGCTGGATTCTTCTCAGTTTTAAGGTGTATTCTGGTAGCTTCATTTGACATTCATAAGGGCCTTCTTCGGCCCTAAACTGAATAAATGTTTTTTTTAATTTGAATAAACTTTGAAGCTAAAGCCTACCTAACTAACGCTTTCAAAATGTCGACCTATTTCTAACTTGTCCTTTCATTCCTCATTCCAGGTTCTTATATCTTTTCCGTAAAAAAAATAACAAATATGGAATCTAGTTCCATTAATTTATTTTAGTTAGAGAAACTAATGCATATATAGGATAGGATTATGAAATAAAAATAAGTAACAGAAGTAAAGATAAAAATTACCTTAACATTAAGCCATAGACAGTTCAAAACAATTTGTTGAAGACCCGAAATTTTCGCCTGATCCTTGCCATCCAAGGGATTATATCCCGAAGATTCTATTATCTGTTGTACCATATCGCTCATTTTGGAAAAATCCGAACTGACTGCAGTACCTTGCTCCCACGCGAACTGATTAGAGATCGCTTCCAAAATTTCAAGAAGTTGAGGCGTATGCTCCTTGAGTATCTTAATTTCAGAACAATTCTGCTCACATACTTTTAGTACTTCTAACAGAATACTAAGGTATGCATGTAATTGTTTCCCATTCTCAATAGAATCAACGATATCTGTTTTCTTATTATATTCAGAAAGCAAGATATTATATGCGAAGTTGTAAACATTGTTTATATCTGTAAAAGTGGCAGTATGATACTTTCCCTTTAACAAAAGACTAGCAATCAGTTTGAACATACTTTGCCCACAGCTTATCTGATAGAAAAACTTGCTTTTGATATAATTATTTGCATCATCATTCAAAAAATCCAACATAGCAGGTGTGATTTCATTTGAAAAGTGGTCCAGTAACAACTGAACTACATTGTCTCTTATATCATCTGCAGGATCCTTTAATAGACTGAACAATTTCATGATGAAATCCTCATTAAATAGTATTAACGAATCATTGTCTTTCAACATCTTCATCATTGCTATTCCTGAATTTGTTGTCTGCTTTTGCCTCTTTTTGGGAAATTCATTGAAGGAACTAAATAATGTATTGCATAACTTGATTGTAGTTATTTTCCTCTGATAGTTACCATTCAGATTTAATGACTCTATAATTAGCTCTTGAAGTTTTATATAAAAACTGGCAAGTTCATCTTTCTAATTTCTTGCTTTGTTTTCATTCGAATATTGTATGAAGCACACAAATTTGTTAAGAAGTATTTTATGTTACTCAACATACTTATTCTCAGTACAGTACAATCTGAATTTATATTATTGGCCAGATAATCAAGTATCAATTTATACTCAGTGTGAGTCGGGATCTCTTTACCTTGAGTAATTGATACAATTTCAAAGGCAAGCATCCTTGAATTTGTATCATAATGTTCAATACCTTTTAGTACATTTTTCTCAACATGGCTGTATTCATTTTCATTCCAATTTTTGCGAATCAGACCAAGTTTGTTGGCCTGTTTCATTATGCACAGATTGCTATAAAATTTTGAATTTGTTTCATGGAACTTTTCTAATTCATGTATTATAATATCAGATAATTCACTAAATTTTTTAAAGGTGGTTAAACACCAATAGTTTGAAAAGTTTTCAATAGCTTTGTTGCTATTACCATTAAGAATGTTGGTGATTTCGTTTAAAAAGAGACTGCACCATTCATCTTCTGTTTTAAGATTCTTCAATATGGCATAATACATGTCAGCACCAGCCGAAACAAGGCCTGGTTTGTGTAAACTGTATGTAAGACCGTTAACCCAATCATTACTTTGTACCATTGATACAATATTCTCTTTACTTTGCTCCAATATTTCTGCAATCATCAGATACTTTGCTTTGTTCCAGTAAAACGAATTCAGTTCTTTCAATACCATTTTTAGCATTACATCATCAAACATGGAAACTAATATTTGCAATATTGTTTTATTTAAATCCCTCACACCAGTTATGGGATTCTCCCAATTATGATTCACTAAATTGAGAAGTTTTATCATATTGTGGCTGTTAAAAACAATATTTTGCATTTCTTTGCCACATATCTTTTTGAATGATGTTATTGTCTTGAAAACTATAAAAGTATACCTTGAATATTCATATGCCATTAAGCTTAATAAGTCTAGACTAGAATTGAGTAAATTTTTTGCATTTGGTAGATTCTCAAAATCAGCATGAATGATGAATGTGGATTGTAACATGCCATACATCAGAGAAACTACATGGAATGTATTTGTTTCATTTGATAATTGTTTATTATCTGCAAATATTTCTTTTATTTTTTTCTCCTTTTCAATCAGTGTTAACATTTGATTCATATAAAATTCTTTTTTATCTGTAAACTCCAAGATGGTAAAGAAACATGTTGCACACAATAATTGGTCATCAAACTTTCCAAGTCCATTTTGCAAATGTGACCACAACACATTTAAAACTTCATTCCACCCAGTCGATTTGTCTTGTTGTAATCTACTGATTCTTGCTTTCAATAGCGCTTCCTGAAATTTAATGCATACATCCCTAATTACATATCAATATAAAAGTAAAACTGGAAAGACATTACAATATATATACATATGTGTTGTTTTTATAAACAACAGAAAAAGAAATTGTATTTTTATATACATAATCATATCATGTTTTTAACAAAGATTTAAATAAGCCTGAAAAGTGGGAGACAGCATGAATTACTAGACAACAGAACTAAACATTTTCATATCTCTAGTTTTCATCATAGCACCCACTATCGGACGTAGGCCTCACCCATTGACTAACTTGAAGATTTTGGAGCTTGTTTGGTACCTGTGGGCATACCACTAGAGCCTTGTTTCCTATTTGTCTGTCGTCATCATCAGCTCATAAATGTCCCCACAAAGGGTCACAAGCCTATTTGTAAAGGGTGATTTGGCGTTAAGTATCCACATATGCCAAGTGCAGAATCTCTTTGCAGGCTCTCTCACATTGTTTTCCTTCACCATAAGAGCGCTGGATAAGCATACATATAATTTCGAAAACACATTGATTCAAGGGCCATCTAATAGCCTGAAGAACATGGAACAAGTGGTCATTAGGGTTATCTGCTTTGCTGCTCTGATGAATCATGAAAATGATTGCTTTATAACAAAATCTACTGTTATAATATGTGCAAAATCATGATATTAAGCTTCCAACACTTACTTGTATTATTTCCAAATGTAGGTCTTTAGTTGCAATGTTGATTTTTTCCAAAACATTTCTTCCATCAACATCCATATTGCCAGAATTCTGAAATAGAGCAAAACTAAAAATTATATCTTTTCTAATTTAAATATATTGATTCAGTGATTCTATTTACCTAGGATATAGTTTTGAGCCTCCCAAAAAAACACATACTTTGTGTCTATCCCACAGGGCCATAGAAATAAAAGCCAATATTTTTAACTCATCATTTTTTACTACATTATCTAAATATATTTACAATAAATAAAATAACAATAACAAATCAAAATTTTTGCATATATGAATGAACAATGTTCATTTGTTTACTCTTTTATAGGCTCATAGCCTTCTTTCTGCATTTTCTCTTTGAAAACGATGAAGTCCCGTTTCCTATCAAAGTGCGATACCCACTGCGTGGGACACGACTTTTCAAATACCCGCCTAAGCTCAGCGCAGGCTTTTGATCGATTAGCACTATCCTTTAAACTATTACTATCTAGGCACTCCCAATAGCGATCCCTGGAATCCCAGCAAGTCTTTCGCTGCTCTTTATCAGGGAACGACATTTTTTATGTATAATTACCTAAAACGAATGAAATTATTTTAGATAATGATGGATAATCACCCACCTACAAAATTAAATATATAACGATATACTTACGTGATATATCAAGATTTGATGATTACAATGTATAAGAGTAAATAGAATGCACTCAAAATCAGTCAAAAGATTTTCTTATGTATAAAGTTCTTTGAAGATAAATTTAATTTTCTTCAAATATAACCTAAAAGACGACCATAGAAGCCGAAAAGTCAATTTCTTTCATGGAATGTCAAGTGAGTGTCAACTCTAAATAAAACGTCAAATGTTATCTGTCATTGATCATAAAGATTATACAGCCTATAAAAATGATTAATTTCTTAAGGGCAATTTGTGCTAGATTAGGCAAAAACTTTTAAGCTAAAAAGACTTTTAAGCTAATATTATTGATATAACGGACTTCTATTTAGAATTAGTGTTGATAAGCCATGCTTCAGCATAAACACGTCGGCATCTTTTAGATTTTTCGGTTTTTTTTCAATTTAATTAGATCATTGCAGGCTGTATCAGGTGATGATTGTCCAAAAAGAAAGATATGCTACGATATACTACGGAGAGCACGTCAAATCAGTCCCAGCTACAATTTTTAGGATCTTAATCGTTAACACCTTCCGCATTAAGTTTGTGTGGTTGGTTACGGCTTTATCTCCCCATAACTATGCTGGGTGAGTACTCCTGTGCCCTGTAATATTCCGTTAAATGCTGATGTTGATGAAGCTTATTATAACAAAAATGAATATTCTAAAAAATGCAATAAAGCTCAAATGTTCGCATGCCATGAACAAGCAGTTCGCGTGTAAACCACCGACTGTTTCCGTGCACCCGTTTACAGCACTAGGTGAACGCGCTGATCGCTTCCGATCGACACCAATTAGTCATTTTATATGTCCAATGAAAGTGTTTAGTACACGAACGTTCTAATGAATGAATTTACTTTTTATTCGTAACATACTTTTGATAATGGAATTGATTACGTTCAAACAGCTGATTTCCCCCTTTGTTGACAGCTCGATTCTAAAAATAAGCTATGCGTTTTTAATTGTTTGTTATTTGTTTTGAATTGCTTGTTACGTTGAATTCGGCAAGTGCCTTCTTAAAACTATTAATATTTTCTAGAAATTTCTTTTAGAATAAATGAGTTCCTGACGTTAAACTTATGACTAACCTGAAAGGCTTAATGTAGAGATGTGCACTAATATACCTACACCAAGGGTCGAAAAAAGCTATATAAAGTATGTCTTTCAGTTGTGAGCACCCATAGTACAAGCTTCTTTTTAAATTGAGGCTAGATGGCGCTGTGTAAAAGTCAGCGAATAATCAAATATTACTCATTTGTTATGTTCAGGTCAATTCTTAATTTTCATTCAAACTTTTAGGACAAGATTGTTTTATATGTACCCAGGTGTTTAATTAACCTTTCACACAGGTAGACACGTCGTCAGTGGCTCAATGGTGTGTCCATTTCCTTCCTACCGGAGAGGCTAAGATTCAAATCCCGCCACGTACCAATGTGTTTTCTGAAATTTGGTATGTAATCTAAGTTTAGCGTAGTTACAAACATAAAAAAAATCATTAAGTTATGATTTTAACCCCTATCCCCTAAATGCACCAATGTTATCAACCAATAAGGACATGAAAGCTTTCACGGGACTGTAGACAGTAACTAGAAACTTATTAATAAGTATTTTAAAATATATATATATATATATATATATATATATATATATATATATTATATATATATATTAAAATAAACCCAAAAAAGACTGCCTAGCAACTTACAAATAGAACTGCTATCCCACCAAAAACATTTCATGTAAAATGTGCGAAAGATATCAGATCTCATGTAGAGACAAGCGTCTGAATCTACATGGCCTAACCCTACCTTACCCTTACTTCCACAAATTCGACATATCAGTAAATAAGTATGGCTTGACTGTTTCGTTACTTTATTTCGGAAACTAAAGATTCGCATCACCTCCACGACGGTAGCGAAACGGCGAAGTCGTACATGCACTCTACCAACACTTCAACAAATTTTACATATCAGTTATGTAAAATTTGTTAAAGTAAGGGTTGGTAGAGTTAGGTCGTGTTGAATCAGTAGCTTGGAATTACATGACATGTAATATCTTTTCACAGGAAAAACCTTATGTTGCCGTCTTGGCAACATTTTACATGAAATGTATTTGGTAGGGTTGATATTTTATTTTAACCGAAAATTTGCAAAATGGAAAGAACTTATTTTTCCCCACAATCTATAAAAGGGATGAATAATGAAAAAAAATCTGTTAATTGTATTGTATTTTATTAATTAAACATAAGTACACACAGTATTTATTAGAACGTACATTTATTAAATGCATTCTAACATTCAAGTATATACTAGTGAGTTTAGTTATTACATTTTATAAATAATATCAGTCCATGAACATTAATAGTTAATTACTTAATTAAATGTACAATTAAAAATTAACAAAAGCATCGTTTACAATAAAACCTAC
This sequence comes from Leucinodes orbonalis, assembly GCA_019425675.1. Taxonomy (NCBI): domain Eukaryota; kingdom Metazoa; phylum Arthropoda; class Insecta; order Lepidoptera; family Crambidae; genus Leucinodes; species Leucinodes orbonalis. The sequence continues at coordinate 48,211 of PQWD01003204.1, forward strand.
ATAACAGCTCTCATAAATAATTAGTATCTAAATATAAACGCTCTTTAACTCTTTAAACTCCAATTTAACCTACTAAGGCATCAGAAACAAAGAATTTTCTATTGTGTCTGGATTCATCAAGTTCAAAAGGTTAACTGTCGCAGTCAGACACAATTGATTGTCCATTACGTCTGGAACCTTGGCGGTTAATACTCGTACATTAAAAAGTCCTCTAAACATCTTCGGTTAAGTCCAATTATTTATCAGATCCGATATGGGTGCCTACACATTTTCACCGATCTCTAACCACCCTGTACTTGTGTACTCTAATAATGATTGGCTCACTGGGTGGTCTTTTCGGCGGACTCCGTTTCTTGGTAGGTCGCCGGCGGTATGTATATCCCCCGTTCGGGTTAGGCCGCGCGTACAGTATCGTTGGTGCTGTGTCTTCCGCGTCTTGGTTGGCGTAGAGGTTTTCTGTCGAAGCGTAAGGCTGCGCGTACCTGTAAGGTAAACCGTATCTGCTCTGATCGAACAGCGGGTTAGGGGGCAGCATGTAGACTGGTCTTTTGGCAGATTGCGCAGTGCGGGAGTCTTTCGGTGGTACAGGGGATAGTATGTGGAGTATGGGTATTGGCGAGTGTAGGGGTATGGCGGCGTAGGTCATCGGCTCGTACTGTCTAGTGTAGTCGCTGGCGTACACGTGTTTGTCGCTCCGCCGCTGCACCGCGTCTGGGAGGGGCTCGCTGCGGGCGCATGCGCACAGCGTTAGCAGCAGTAGTGGCATCTGGGAAAGACAATCTGATTAAGACTCAAAATTCACGACCCGTGTGGTGTAATTGGTTGAGATGTCGGCTCTTGCAGCAAGGGTTCCGAGTTCGATCTCCGGGCGGTAAATACATTTGTGTGTATGAACATGTCTGTTAGTATTGGTTTCGGTGTTTTTTTATGTATGAATTTATTTATTTACACAACAATGTTGAATAGTATGTTTATCCGTTTTTTAGTACCCATATTACAGGCTTAATGCTTAGTTTGGGAATATATGGCGCTGTGTGAATTTAAAAAATCAATAAATTGGACCTTAAAAAAACCTTCATTCAATAGGTGAAACACAACGCAAAGCTTCTGTTTTCTGTGAGGTCGTGGTATCACGCCAAGTTCAACCGGTACATTCCTGTCGACATTTGATTCTTCCCACTTAGTTATGATAAATATTAAATAAATAAATGACATTAGACTTATTGCTAAGTACAACAACAAATTTTTTTTATTCCTTCTTCCATACAAGAAGCGTCGGTGGCTCATTGGTGTGGACTTTTGTCTTCCGACCTGGAGGAAAGCAGGTTCTAATCCCGTCACGTTCCAATGTCTTCGAATTTTCGGAATTATTATGTACGTTTATTTGACGCTCTCACAGTAAAAGGAAACCATGCGCACGCCTACGAAGAAATTGTGAGGTTGTGCGTAAAGTCGGCATATCCACTCTGGAATATCATATAATATTATATGTGATATGATATTATGTATAAAAATGAAAGCGATTGTGGTGTTATTATAGTCACTAACTGAGTTGCAAATTATAAGCTAAGAGCACATATGAAGTTGTTAATTTAAAGCTAGACACTCACTGAGGTGTCAATGAAAAGCTATGACACTGAGTTATCAATCAAAAAGTTAAGGGCACTTAGTAAGTTGTTAATTTTAATATTAAGGGTACTTAATATGTTTTGAATCAAAGTTAAGGCATTACTGAGCTGTTAATTCAAAAGTGCAGGGCACTTACTAATTGTTAGTTAAAAGCTAAGAGCACTCACTAAACTGTTAATTAAATAGTAAGCGCACTTTACTAACTTAGTTAGTTGTCACCTTTTCAATAATAATTGGGTCAAGGTGAAAAGCAATTTTAAATTAATAAATTACTTACAAAGGTATCCATATCTGGGTCCTTCCCGCGGCGCGGCGCGTGTTCTACTGACGATATGCGCCTGCGCAGGTGTACGCATCCACTTCTATCCACAAGGGTTGTAAACACATAGAGCTGTAATCGTAGACTATAAAAAATAAATATATTTTATTATAGGAAGTGAGAAGTATATTTTTATGTAACAAGACGGTTGGATAAGCTTACATGTTGTTACGTCATACGCGTCTTATATTACGCTCCTGGCTGTAATCAAGTTGTATATAAATTATTTCTATCAGATGGATTTATGTTTGTAATAATTAATTTTGAAACCGCTGTTATAACTCTTAAGGGATTAAAATATTCCAAAAAAAAATCAGATTTTATAACGTTGAAGATGTTCTGTGATCATATTATATTTATTTTCATCATCGCTATAATCGAAGGCAGATCCGTTGGTTAGCTGCGTACGGCCCGAGTGCGATGGATATCACCATTCGACTCTCGAGCATGATTCCTCCGATGTTTTCACGTAGTACTAAATATTCGTCGCATACGGTACGTGGGATGAACAGCCTACCGGTAGGAGAATCACACCATACACGTCATTATATTCAAGAAATGGAAAATATGTCGAGTAATGTAAAGGTGGTATAAAGTTGTTCTTACAACCATATAATAATATCTAGATTGATAAAACGTATTCTAGTATCGTTACGCTATTATTCCTTTGAAACCGGTGTTACGGGTTGAAGAATAGCATCGTTCAATTTTTATATTCTGGGTGCCATGAAACAGCGTGACACCGTGATCAATATATTTACGGCTTTATAAGTAATACCATTGCAATACCATGTGACTAGCAAATAAATAAATAACTACTTAGCAGGTTGGTCGTTTATTCATTTACCTAAACATAAAATAAAAAATCTCCCAAACCTATCATCCAATTTAGAACAAAGTCGCTATACAACTCTATACATTTACCCATTAGTAACCATTTACAATAAAAAATTTATTCAGTTGACAGTATACTCGCTTCCTTCCTCAACACACCGACTGACTTACATTTGTCGTTGTTAACACGCTTCTGGTAGACACGCTTCGGTGATTTAAATAATGTGCAAACATAATTCATGTTGTCTTTGCCGATTTATAGTACGGGCGTTTAATGAGTGCAATTAAAAAATATAGCATCATTTCCGAGATGGGCTTTATCAGTTATAAATGTTACAATACACGAGTAAGCAATACCGTTACGACTTGCAAATGGTCGCTGGTGGAGGCTGGATGAGGGAGCGGAGGACTTAAATAGGAGTGTTTTTCACTTCTCTAATTCGTAGTTCTGTTACTAGTAAAATTACCAGGCATAAGATACCTAACATATATCATCTCTGGTGATGGGCCAGAGCATTATTAACACAAAATAATAAATATCCACTGACATTCACACAGCGCCATCTAGCCCAAGTTAAGCGTGAAGCCTGTATTATGGGTACTAAAAACCGGATAAACATACTTACATATTTTTTTTAATACATACATATTATACACAGAAAACACCCAGACCATTACAAACAGACATGATCATGCACACAAATGTGTGTTCTGTCCGGGGATCGAACCCGGAACCCTTGGTGTCGCAGTCGACGTCTAACCGCAACACCAAATGGGTCGTCAAATAACTAAAACCTACTATTATCTCCAACATTGAATCAGACTGTCGCGTTTGTTTATGACCAAAAAAGAAACTTATGTCTAGCATTGAACAGAAATAGGTTGAAGGTCATGGTTGAAGAGAAGAAAATAAGCAATATCTGAGTGTATAGAGTCGCCTGAGTACCTCATTACCACAACTATGTTGTAGTTTTGTTCTTTGTTGGAGAGTGAGGCAGGCAGTTTAATTACTCTTTCTTCAAGTTACCGCAGACCAGAACTGGACAATGCTTTCTCCAGATTTGTGCTTCATATTCCAGTATTCCGTTTTTATTAAAATGTTGGTAGGTATATGCATAGATTTAGAATTACAGCGCGGTATATTCTATAGTATATTCTCCAGGCTCTACTTTGGTGAGTGATCTTCCGAGCTCCATGCACTGATCCCATCGTCTCCCTTGCATCATAGGTCATCAAGGCGTACTGCTAAACATATATCTTACACTAAAACATCCAGGCATTATGCACAGAAATGTTTGAACCGGGCATCGAATCCTTGGTGTAATAACGGACTTCTCAACCATTACACCCATGAAGATTAGTCATAAGGCACAAAATCAGCACTTGACCTGTCTTAAAGGACTCATGGTGTCCTGCCTATTTATTTATTTAATCATTTATGGACACAATACTAACTGCTAGAATAATTACTGGTTCACCACATCCACAAGGCATGAATCCCATGTGCACACAACTTTTAAGGATAAACGCTTTGACTTTATTTTGCGAAACTTCGAACGCAGCATCATAAACATCATCCGATGTCAATATAGCAAATGATACACTCGGCCTAGTTTGGCAACATCGCCAATAATCGTTTACGTTTACTCCAATCTTTTCCCAAAGACTTTGATTAGGTGTAATATTGACAACTACTTATTAAAAAATCTTGGAGTCCTATATAGGGATTTAACAGTATATTATGACCTATATCAAACTCAAACATTTTTTATTCTAATGAATAATTAATGACAATAATTGATGACAATGACACTTTTAAATCGTCAAGAAATTATTTTTAATGAATATACCACCGGTTCGGAGGGTTGTTATCTACCGAGAAAACTCCGGCAAGAAACTCGTGTAGTTACTCTTCAATCTGGAGGGTGCAGGATCTAATCACGCCACGTACCAATGTGTTTTCAAATTTTCATAATTATATGTGCGTTTATCCGACGCTCTTACAGTAAAAGAAAACATCGTGAGGAAACCTGCGCACGCCTGCGAAGAGATTCAAAGGCAACACTTCAAACGTCAGGTAGGTAACTAAGTATGTTCGAGAATATTACGTATCTGCTTAATCATGACGAACAGGTGATGTTACCGGCTTGCGCAAGCGCAGCGTGAACTTGGACCACATACCTGATTCCGGTGTCACCGTAACAACATTGACCTTGGCTGTCTCTTCTATGGTTTTCTATGTAACTGGGGTTGGTTTCCGCACTTTGTCCCGTATTCTAGAACAAGACTCAAGCATTGATCTTTTCTTAAATAGAGTTAGAAAGAGATGCCGTTACATATCGTATATAGCGCTATCCGTTTCTAACTTTATTTAAGTAAAGATCAAAGGTGAGTCTCGTTCTCGGGCCTTAGTCCTTGTAGTGGACCATTGTGCGGGACCCAAAGCGGCCTCATCATCATCAGCTTATTAAACTTCCCACCGAGGGGCACGAGCCTACCCGTATAGGGTGATTAGGCCTTAGTCGTCCACGCGGGCCCAGTGCGGATTGACTGACTTCACGCACAACGTTTGAATCTCTTCGCAGGCGTGCGCAGGTTTCCTCACAATGTTTCCCTTCACCGTAAGAGCGTCGGATAACGTACATATAATTTCGAAAACACTTTGGCGGGTTTTGAACCTGCGCTTTCCAGATCGGAAGGCAACAGTCTACACCAATGAGCCACCGACGCTCAAAATTATGACCTCAGTTCCGGTTGCAAGGTATTAACGGGAAAATAAAGTATTCGATGAGTAGAATTGAGTTTTCCAGAGATCGACAAGCTCAATTCATTCAGGAACGTGAGTCGACTACAATTAATGGTACGTCCTTTTAATGTGGTCGACTCTTCGACTATGGGGACGTTTAATGAGCTGATGATGATGATCCTCCATCATTACCAGATGACTGTACTCGGCCTACGTTTCGATACTCATAATAAATATTCCTGATTTGAAGCGATTGTAGTTAATATATGTATATAGTATATAGAACGTGAATTTAGTACTAGTTTTAGAAAAAATGATATTTTACTTTTGTTATTAAGTGTACGACTAGTCCTTAAGTGTTCAGCACTTTTGTCGTCCACTGTACACGAGTCCGTTCTTAACACTAAGGCGTTCATTAGACATTCTCATGAGATCAGGGGGTCAGGGGAATTGCGAAGATGGCGAAAGACACAACTCGCCTCGGATTACCTTCGCTATGTGATACGCATTTCCATTGCTAAAACACCTTAAACATGTAACTTGAACCAAATTTACGCTTTCGAGGGCGTTGTGATTGACAGCCATGTGATTCGGATTTTACTAGGGTTGCGTCGATTTATATTTTTGAACAATTTTATACTGACATGGAAATGGTCCTTCTATTCTCAAACTAAGAATTAAGCCTGCAAAATTGATACTAAACAATGGATAAACGGTTCCGGGTTCAATACCGGGGCAGTACAAACTTTTGTGTGCATGAACATGTCTGTTTGTAATGGTCTGGGTGTTTTCTATGTGTAATATGTATGTGTTTACAAAAAGAAAGTATATAAGTATGTTTATCCATTGTTTAGTATTCATATTACGTGCCAATGCTTAGTTTGGGGCTGGATGGCGCTGTGTGAATGTCTGTGGATATTTATATTTTTTTTATTAGTAATGATACTTTGCCATTTTTGTACCGAAAAAGGTCAAGTATTATTATAGTCATCCTGTTTTAAGAGAGGACGGTAAGGCCCCAGCCATTCGTTATTCTTCCACCCGAAGCACAAAATCGCTCCCTTCAGACAACATGGTTATTTAATCGCAATGTACTACATTTCATTGTATACTTTAAATGGTTTATAGGAAGTAGAGATATCGAAAAACTTCCTGTAACAACGTAATACCTTATTCATTACATCATCTAAATAATAACATAAGTAATCTATTGCTTCGGTGAACTTTGGTAACGTTTGATAACTGATAATTTTATAAAGTTATTACACTAATGGTCGGTGGCTCAATGGTGTGGACTGTTACCCTCCTGGAGGGCTAAGGTTCAAATCGCGCCACGTACCAATGTGTTTTCGAATTTATGTACGTTATCCGACGCTCTTACGGTGGAGGAAAATATCGCAAGGAAACCTTCACGCAGGCCTAATCACCGTATACTGGTAGGCTCGTTCCCCCTCGGTGGGGACGTTTAATGAGCTGATGATGATGATTACACTAATTGATTAACAATTTAATTCGATTTTAATTCATAGGTAGGCAAGCGAGATATTTTACCTTATGCGTTTTTTTAACGGACTACTGCTGTTGGCCACAAGTGACCCTTATAGCTTCAACTGGCAGTTGGAGAGCGTAGGTGGCTCTTTGCTATTGTTGCCAGGTTAGATTTGTTTTAAATCGGGACACGAGGCCAAAAAATCTGTATTTGAGGTTGCAGATCGGGACAGGTAACAATAAAAAGTGTGATGTGACGCTTATGACGTGCCATTTTAAATTTTGCAGTGATGAAATTAATAAAAGTTATGTAGCGTAGATACATATTTTTCATGAAACATCAGATTTTCTTCTTAAATTAATCGGAACATTTAGTGGCTCCGTCGGGAACCCTGAAAATCTGGACGTCCCGCTCAAATCGGGATTGAGCGGGATTCGTTGTGTAAATTATGAAGCCTTCATAATTTACACAACGAACCTCGCTGGCGTCCCAGAGTGGGACTCGAACCTCGGCTTAGGGCGTTGGGAGGAGGGCTAGGTAACCAAGTATATGTTTAGGAAGAGAAGCGGCCCGGCACACGTCGGTTAGGCGAAAAGGGACTGAGCGAACATACGAGGACTCGCAATGGCGGTACCCATTGACATTAATAACCCCGAGAGGGCACCGAGTATGTTGCTGATCCTAATGGTGTAATGGTTGAGACGTCGGCTACTACACCAAAGGTACCGGGTTCGATCCACGGACAGTACAAATATTTGTGTGCATGAACATGTATGTTTGTATTGGTCTCGGTGTTTTCTATGAATAATATTATGTATGTATTAACAAAAAAAACTTGTATACGTAGGTTTATATGTTGTTAAGTACCCATATAACATTAGTATTTTAATCGTTTTTTATTATATTTTTGCATATATTTTGACGTTCATAAGTGCTTTTTGTAAGCCTAATTTGAAATAAATGTTTTTGACTTTGACTTATAACAGGCAGGCGCTGTGTGAATGTCAGTGGATATTATTATTATTATATAAAAGAGATGGGAATTGGAAATTACGTGTAATAAAAAAAATCGTAAAATTAAACAATATTTATTGCTAGACTTTGGTTGTTAGATCACCACCATCCGGAGCTGTATGAGATGTGCGGCTCCTCGATATATTTAGCTACTTTCACCACCTGTGGAACCGACACCACTTTGGGGACTGACACCAGCTTTTTCACCTCCACAATCTAGAACAAACATTTAAAGTTTAAAATTTAGCACATACACAATTTTAATAGAGAACTACTGTTAAGAACATTTCGTTTCGGGTTTCTAGACATATTTTTGATTTTCAAAATCACTTCAGTGGTATTATTTATAATTGTAAAATACATACGCGTATATAAGTGCCACAACCAATCAGCATAGTTAAGTCGAAGGCTGTATTCAACAAGATGATATTCTTTGAATTTGGCTATTTCTTGTGCTTTTAATAAGGACGTAAAGTCCTTAAAATAAAAGTAATTAATATGTCATTATTACCTTTGGCACTTCAACAATTTTGTTAACAGAGACGATCTTAGCGGGCGCATGTGCAATGATGTGCGCGTGGTCGAAGTGCGCGTCGTAGCCGAGTCCGTGGCCGTGGTCGATAAATCCGTGGCTGTGGTCGATGAACCCGTGGCTATGGTCGAGCAGTGAGTGGCTATGGTCGATCAGAGAATGACCATGGTCATAGCCGCCGAGCAGGTAGCCGCGCTTGTCTCGCTTGCCCTCAGGCGCAGCGAGCGCTGCCGCTGCCAAGAGGACTATGCATACCTGGGAAATTAAACCATTATTAGAGAGAAAGAAAACACAGTCTCAACTCATAATAGGTAAACTAACTTATTGACTGAATTATCCAGTAAATTAGCTTATTAATCAGTTATGAATTTTGACTAACATCTATATTTCAAACTAGCTTTTGCCCGCGGCTTTGCTCGCATTAAATTCGGGATAACACGGTACTTACATTTATCACTATACATAGGATTTCCCCTCCCTCCAACTTTAAAGGTTTCGGGGTAAATTTCAGACTTTTTTTAGCAAAAAATATGTTATAGTGAGCTAACCTTTAAAAGGAGAACAATACTCTCATACATGACTTTTGTGAAACTTTAACCGTTTACTCAGCGTACGCAGCGGAAGCTCCAAGTATGAAAAAATACCCCCGATATTGAAACATTCTTCATTGCTGCTCCGCTTCTATTACTTGTAGTGTGATAATATATAGCCTATAGCCTTCCTCGATAAATAAGCTATCTAACACTGAAAGAATTTTTCAAATCGAACCAGTAGTTCCTGAGATTAGCGCGTTCAAACAAACAAACAAACTCTTCAGCTTTATATATTAGTATAGATAAACATGGGAAATGTAAAATAAACTAATATTATATCTCATTTACTTGCGCTTAAAACACTAGGTAGCTTATTAACCCCCCTAACAACGCGCTTAGTCGACATTCCTTAGTTAATGTACATATAATATTTAGAGCTGAGAGCTACTAATGAGGCATAGACAAAATAGGTCGCATAATGACGAGCTCAATTCCTAGGTATTGAATGCATGGTATTGAATTTAAGGAATGCATCTAGATGCAAATTGAAAAAAGCTAGTTATCACTATTTCATATAAAGAGCATTTATAAAATATCTTCGTAGCGTATCGATGGCAAATATGTACCTAATCTAATTGTAGAAGCCAAAAACTAACGAAAGTGACAGTAATGTCGGCATCTCTTATTAAATCCTCCTCCGAACAGTAGTTTGGGCAAGCTGAACTTGACATATTTATGATGAAGTTTGGGAGGACAAAGCCATCCAGAACGGCCATAACAATTCGTTTCCAGGGGTATACCAAAGGGATCTGGCAAAATAACTATTTTACGAGTATGGCAAAGGTGTAACTAAAAGTAAGATTTCACTGTAACACTGTAATTTCGTCATGATAGTCCTAGCAAAATGAGCTCTTTAACATGATGCTACTTACAAAGGATTTCATGTTGATGGCGATGAGGAAGTGCTGGTACTATGGTCCTCCCTCGCAGGCGCGGTGTTATATACGAGCGTACGTAGATCCGAGGTCGGCTGTTTTGCAAACGAGCCTACTCTTGCACAACTATGTGCTCTTATTATAATTAAACTTATTTGTAACGTGTCTTGAGGTTTGTGAAATGTGTGTGTAAAAAGAACGAAAGAAAAATATTTTTTGTAAAGTATTTTCATTATTTGTATTAAAAAGTTAAAGAGAAAGTTAGGTAAATGTTTATCAGACCCCAATCAACGCACCGATGACTTGGTTAAGTTAGGCGACGTATATTGACTGCTTAAGATCGGCCCGCGTGGTAGTTCTTGTAAGGAATGCCTGTGTCCTGCAAAGGACACATTAGGTTACAAAGCTGAACCTTCAAGTACTTAATGCATATATGAACTAGTTCTTAAATTATATGTTAGTCATATGAGACTCCACGATGAGTTACGACTCGATTTAGATCACATAAGTTGTAAAACTATTAAATATTATCTTGAGTCACTAGGTGCTACGCAAGGAATGTTAAGCCGTTGGTCCCGTCTACTATTTTAGAGTGGTAGTTGTTTACAACCCCGATACGCATTGGTAAGGCAAGGCATAACCTCCCCATAATACTTTAGGAATGCTAACGACTACCGTTAGCAATCCCGCATTCGCTTTGGGAATTTGGGACCTCATGATGGATTACGGCCTAACCTCTCCATGTTGTAAGACTGTTGGAAGGCCCTTAAATTGATTTTTTGAGGTAATATTTTGTATATGTACATTTAATATTGATTTTTCAAAATACACAAAGTAGATAGAAATTATGATGTATGTGCCATTTGTATATTTTTCAAAACCTGAATTTTATTCAAAAAATTATTAGATTTCTTAAAAGAGAGAATGTTAACTTAAGTGGTGAATCTTCTAGCATAGGTAAGCATCTAATTTACTACAAATAGTTTGTATAATAATTTTGACGTCTAAACTTACGTTGGCTCGACAGTTATCGCAATACCTACATAACTGGTTTATGTATTCTGTCCAAGTTTGGAGGAGATGGGCATGAATGAAACTTGTATTCATTTGTACTACGATCATGACTCATTTAGGCGTTTACAGTGGAAACAGTGAACTTATCGCGATTTTTACACTTCTAGGTAGTAAAACAAACTAAGCAAAATATACTTTAACGTTTTAAAAATGAGACGCCACCACCTCGATGAATTGACAAATTGCAAAAATTGCTGAGTAGAACCGGGATAGTAAAATATGTAGCAGTGCGAAAGAAGGAAAAAGATTTAATTTATTTATTGCCCCAATTTTTGGGTGTAAATACATAAAACTGATAGCATCTACGCTCACCAATTGTAGGCTCATCTTTAGTTAATTTTCCTTCTTGTCACACTTTTCTTTTCAACATATTGGTATTTTGCTTGTTCGTAGGCACGTACTCGTATCATTAGTGATATTTTTGTGTCTTTTTAGTCATTTTTAAGTCCATATAGTTTTGTATGTCTAATCATTGAATCATTTCTTTCTTACTTCTTGTATGACAATGGTGTGGACTATATATATTATGAACATAATGGTACATTAAAAACCTGTTTCAAGTTTACACATAATTTAAAGGGTATACGTAAGTAACCTCTTTTTTTAATGACAATTTGTTTAGTAGTCAACACATACCGACCGGTGCAAGTCATAGATGTCGATATCCTTTTGCTAATTCATCGCACGCACCCTCTGATGAAATTGCCTTACGAGTATCAACATTTAAGGAGACGTCTCCGTACATTAATGTAGTCATTGTATATTTAAATTTTATGACGATTTCTTAACTATAAAATGCGTTACATCGCTTTTTTAATGTTTACGCAAGTGATGTTACTGTTGATACGTCCATGGACTAATGGTTTAAGGTTGCTGGAGGCTGGATGAGAAAATCGGAGGATCGGGATATCTGACGCAAAATAGGAGATACCTTGGACAAGCAATGGACAGCCATAAATTACTATTCTACATTTTAGGATGTGTAATAAGCTTAATAAGGGTTTGGCATTATTTTAAATTCAGATCATGGTTCCTGACTTGGTTGCAGCTGATAAATTGTGTTTCCTTCTAGTTTAGTATCTTAGTTTTAATTGTTTATTTTCGGATACACCGCCTTCCTACTCTTTAATATATTGATTCTTTACTGCATGATTGCCAGACAGAGATAGCTTATTAGAAATAAGACCGCCATTTGTACGTTTTCATGTTTAATTGGCTATGGAGTCTAAATTATTAATTGTTGTGGAATTGTACAATAAATAATAAATTATCTATCTATCTACTTTTATTAATGATCGTGTTAAAATATTTTCTGTATTATTTTAAATTAATTATACAGTTTGCGTTTACACTGTAACACGACAGAAGCATGTATATAAAAGATTTTATTCATGTCAAATTTTAAAGAAATGACTCAATAAAAGAACAAGTGCCCTATATACATTAACTATGTAGTTATTAGAGCGTCGGTGGCTCAGTGGTGTGGACTGTCGCCTTCCTACCGGGAGGGCTGAGGTTCAAATCCCGACACGTACCAATGTATTTTCGAATTTTCGAAAAATATATGTACGTTATCCGACGCTCTTACGGTGAAGGAAAATATCGTGAGGAAACCTTCATGCACGCCTGCGAAGAGATTCGAAGGTTGTGTGTGAAGTCGTCCAATCCGCACTAGGCCCGCGTGGACGACTAAGGCCTAATCACCCTTTACGGGTAGGCTCGTGCCCCTCGGTGGGGACGTTTAATGAGCTGATGATGATGATATGATGATGATGTAGTTATTTGTTCAAGATATTGTAAGCACTTATCATTAATATTTTAATGAAAAGTCTATATGATGTAGATAGGTAGATAGTAGTTGGTTAATCATACAAAGTTTAAATTACAGATGAAGACACACGAGATCACAGAGACACCTGATCAAGTTGTGAAGAAGAGTGTTGATTAAGCCATTGGCATAAGATTTCACATATCATATATTAGAGCGTGAAATCTTATGCAAATCAATATGGTCGATAGTTGATCAATATTCGTACTAACCATCTGACGTTTCGAAGTCACACAGCTAGATTTAATTACCGACCGATTTGGTGTCATGGTACAGAAGTTGACTATAACATATTCCGCGTTCGATCTCCCTGCAATAGAAGCGTGTGCATGAACCTGTCTTGGTATGGGTATTTTCTGTGTATTTATTTGGCAGTTTGGCATAATCCTTTGTACGCTGGTGAAACAATAGGCCTTAGGGTCAGGGGAACTTTGACTAAGGCCGGGCAGAATTCGGAACCGTGAGAATTTGGTTATTATACGTAAAACAACTATGATATTAACGCTTTTTAAATATCCAAAACAAACATACGTGTGTGAAACGTTTATAAAGACTTAATTGATTGTACCTGTTGTGACGGAAATGAACTGGCCAGCAAATCATTTCATAGGTATACTGTGGCGGAGTACTAAGATGGTTGACAAATGAGTAAGTCGATAACATTTTATAAATCACCCTCCACACACACGAGATTTCATCATTCGCATGTCAGTTAAACGGCTATCAAAACATAAAACAAGTGGCCACAATTATGTACAAGGCCTATTTGTTCCCACCGCAGGCCGTTGGGCTGCGCCACAAAGAAATTGCCCAACCTAAGGCCATCGGTGTTTTAATGGGGTTATTATATACCCAGGTTCAAGTTCACCCTAGTTTTGACAAACTTTAATATTTTTGATCGATTAAAATTCATATCAATTTTATCTTTACAAATGTTTTATTAAAAATTGTTATTTGTATTATTTTTTGTCTATTTTTTGTGAACCAAATAAATTATTTCTTTCATTCTTTAAAAATGACATACAAGCCCTAATCTCTTATGTTTATGGGAACGTTCGGATCATTGGTTGGGATACAAAAATGTTTTTATTGGTTATTTGCATAAGGTATATAATAATATTGTCTACAAATGAATTGTAGGTCGTGTTGATTCTTTTAATTGTATGGATGATCTTACGAAGTATTTTCTTCAGCCACTAAACCACCTTATATACTTGTACTTCTAAAATCGGTATCCAGAAAGCAAAACCATATAAGATAAATAAATAAATATCAACTGACATTCACACAGCGCCATCTAGCCCTAAGTTAAGCGTTAAGCCTGTATTATGGGTACTAAACAACGGATAAACATAAATATATACATTCTTTTTTTTTGTAAATACATACATATTATACATAGAAAACACCCAGACCATTACAAACAGACATGTTCATGCACACAAATGTTTGTAATGCCCGGGGATCGAACCCGGAACCCTTGGTGTTGCGGCCGACCTCTCAACCGCTACACCAAATGGGTGGATAAGATATACCCGCGAATAGCATTGAGGGTGGTTTCCCAATGCTGTATATTGCGTATGTATTACGTATGTTTCACTTTTAATTAATGAAACCTAAATAATTTTAGTATACATCATCATCAGCCCATTATATATCCCCGATGGGCACGATTTTACCCATATCCGTATACTTAGGGTTTAGATCTTAATCGACCACGCGGGCTCAGTGCGTATTGGCCGACTTTACGCACAACCTTTGAATTTCTTCGTAGGCAAACCCAGGTTTTCTCCCGGTGTTTTTCTTCGTATAAACGTACATAATAATTTAGAAAAGATATTGGTTAGTGCCGGGATTTGAACCTGCATCCTTCAGATCGGGAGGCACCAATGAGCTACCGACGCTCTATATATACAATTACAATCATCATCAGCTCATTAAACGTCCGTCCGTCCCGTATAGGGTGTTTAGGTCTTAGTCGTCCACGCGGACCAAGTGCGGATTGGACGACTTAATACACAACCTTCGAATCTCTTCGCAGGCGTGCATGAAGGTTTCCTCACGATGTTTTCCTTCACCGTAAGAGCGTCGGACAACGTATATATATTTTCGAAAATTCGAAAACACATATACAATAATACAATTATTAAAAAAATAAGTTAGCAGAAAACCCATTAAATACTCATATTACCTAGATTTATAAAGTGCCTTATAGAATACTTTTGTAAAATCGCAATGTTTAAACATTGCTTGATAAAATGTCACAGGTGATTGGTGGCACACGTGAACAGCCATTCAAACGAAGAACTGCAGATCCGTGGATAATATTCGAACTCAGTTCATAAAATGCTGATGATGATGATAGAACTACCTACAAACACTAATCAAATTACTATTGGAAAGCGGAGGTCCGGGATCTCTGTCGCAGAAAATGGACTTGTGTCCAGATGTGAATTTGGGGAGGTTGATGGTTGAAAATAAATCTCCGCACAAAATTTAATGTTAATATTTACCCAAAGGACCAAGATCGCATAAGTTACAATTAACACTTTCTGTAAAATTACCTATTAAAAGACATTGACGCATTGGTGCTAAGCATAAATGTTTACTAGGTGATAGGCTCAATACTGAGTCGACTAGGTAAGTACCACTTTTGGGTTTCGGGATGAGAGCACTGTAACTAGTAAAATTACCGGGTATAAGAGACCTAACATCTGTTGTGTCGGGTGACGGACGCATTGCGGCATTAATGAATAATATATAATAGTCTATCAGTTGTTGGTCTCCCTCAATGCCGCTCTGTCATGGTTTTTTTTTTATTTTTTATTTATGGTACACAAACAGAATACAGTCTTTACATGAAACACATTAAAATAAAACAGTTGACTGGACAGGACACAGCGTGATTTCAGGACTTTTTTTAAAAATATAATAGGCTATAATAATATTTAGAAAAAGAAAAACAGAGTACTAACAAACTTACAATTAATAGCTTTCCTAAGTCATTAAGGCTGAAGATATCGCTTTTTTATAACAAATAAAATTATCATTGAAGATGTCTATCTCTCCATTACCCCGCACGCGGACCAGCTCATTGTACGTGCGACACATTCTCACCAGAGGGTTGTAATAAGACGTGTTATTTATGTACACTTTTATAACAAATATATTTGGATGTCGACATTTATACCAAGTATTAATATTGAAAGACGAGATGGTTAGGTGTATCTTATACCACCAGGTGAGCTTCTTGACCATCCTCTACACTTATATAATATAATACAAAGAAATGTACTGACATGACATTAGAGTGAATGTTGAGTTTAAAATATTTATGTCTCGACAAATTACCTACACTTAAAGATTAAATTAATACGAGATAATGTGATAAATATAAGACATCTTTTAATGTAATTCTGTCCGTACATGGCTTTTTTTACCTTAATTTTGGCTATTGTTATTATAATTATCATTATAGCATTTTTTGTAGAATTTTGTTACCATTTATGAAGGAGTATCATATTTAAAGAAATTTGATGTATGCAGTAAAGAATTTAAGGCTTATGTTCATTGTTAATGTCACTTGACAGATACCATTTTGGTATGATCATGACTATGGCATAAAATGTCCACCGCTAACCGAAGGCGTCCCCGAATGACCTCCATGCGGCCGATACATAGCTGCACTCACCACATTAACCAGATCATCAGTCCATCTTTTAGTAAGATCATCATCATCATCATCAGCTCATTAAACGTCCCCACCGAGGGGCACGAGCCTACCCGTATAGGGTGATTAGGCCTTAGTCGTCCACGCGGGCCTAGTGCGGATTGGACGACTTCACACACAACCTTCGAATCTCTTCGCAGGCGTGCATGAAGGTTTCCTCACGATGTTTTCCTTCACCGTAAGAGCGTCGGATAACGTACATATATTTTTCGAAAATTCGAAAATACATTGATAAGTGTCGGGTTTGAACCTCAGCCCTCCCGGTAGGAAGGCGACAGTCCACACCACTGAGCCACCGACACTCTAGTAAGATAATAATAACTATTTATCCCTTTTCATTTACTCTGGTAGACGTTACAAGTAAAACCAGTAATCGAACCTTATGTGTACGTGCAAAAAAGTAACCAGCTCACTGGCGCGTTGATGTCTTTTGGTCGGCTGTTTCGCAAATCAGCGGGCGAGATGGCTTTGGCGTTTATCCAGATTTATGGACGTCTCAATGTCGTCGAGCAATATTCACATAAAACGTTATGTAACAACCCATTTACCTACCGCGAGCATTTGCGGGGCTGCATTTTTGTTATTGCAATACTATGAGTGTTTCAATGTTTAAAACATATAAATAGAGTTCAATAAACGTCGTTTAATATGAGCTGATGATAACGATGATGAGTTTGATTTATATTTTTTAATTAACATTTTTAAATAGGCTATTGTGTGACGAGGCCTTATCGAGTGTTGAATATCGCCAACCAAGAAGTTGAATTCCGTTGAAATCCGGCAATGAATTCCATAGTATTAATAAAAACACCCTTTCTTTCTTTCATAATTAATCATATCTTAGTCCCCAAACAGTGTTTGAGTTATCATAAGTTTTTATTTTACAATTTTTTTAAAACCTATGACTACAAATAACACTTTTGAATAGAACTTTCGCGGATGAAGATAATGGTTCCGCCAAAAATACATTTGAATAATTGGACAGCCCATCCGGTGTAATAGTTGAGAATTTGGCTATTATGCCAAGAGTTCTGAATTAAATCCTTACAAAGTATAAACATTTGTGTACATAAACATGTCTGTTTGTAATGGTCTGGGTATTTGTATGTATAGTACCATGTATGTATTTTTAAACGGAAAAGAAACGATCAGCGCTACCCATCCCTTATCAATTGAATAGTGCTTTCACGTTACTTTATCTCTCTCTTGACATCATCATAACGCA
This sequence comes from Leucinodes orbonalis, assembly GCA_019425675.1. Taxonomy (NCBI): domain Eukaryota; kingdom Metazoa; phylum Arthropoda; class Insecta; order Lepidoptera; family Crambidae; genus Leucinodes; species Leucinodes orbonalis. Next base: position 66,099 of record PQWD01003204.1, read on the forward strand.
CGGGAAACACTCACATTTTGAGACTAAGATTGAATCTAAATAATAAACGTATTTTAAGTCATAGAATCATTTAATAGAATTTACAAAAAGTATGTTAATAAGTTGCTGAGTTTTTTTATGGGTATAATACAAGCGTTTTTACTTCAATTGAGACCAGTTGACGCTGTGTTNCACTTTTGAATAGAACTTTCGCGGATGAAGATAATGGTTCCGCCAAAAATACATTTGAATAATTGGACAGCCCATCCGGTGTAATAGTTGAGAATTTGGCTATTATGCCAAGAGTTCTGAATTAAATCCTTACAAAGTATAAACATTTGTGTACATAAACATGTCTGTTTGTAATGGTCTGGGTATTTGTATGTATAGTACCATGTATGTATTGTTAAACGGAAAAGAAACGATCAGCGCTACCCATCCCTTATCAATTGAATAGTGCTTTCACGTTACTTTATCTCTCTCTTGACATCATCATAACGCACGGGAAACACTCACATTTTGAGACTAAGATTGAATCTAAATAATAAACGTATTTTAGAGTCATAGAATCATTTAATAGAATTTACAAAAAGTATGTTAATAAGTTGCTGAGTTTTTTTATGGGTATAATACAAGCGTTTTTACTTCAATTGAGACCAGTTGACGCTGTGTTAACGTCGGAAAAATAGAATTTTCATAGTTATTAAGGTTATCATAATGACTATTGTACTCTGCCTACATCGAACACACTCTAACATAAGATGTTGGATGACGTCAATAAAATTGCAAATAGATTAAACTGTGAACGTTTAGGAAATGCAACACTCATCAATAGGAACAAAAAATTATGGAATGTGTCCAGACTGTATGTAATATTCATATAATATACACATTTTTTATTTAAAAAAGTGAAAATGACGTCCAATTCGCTCACCTCGTGGTAAGTGATACGCCTGACCATGACAGGTGCAGTGTTGAAAGAAATTAGTAACAGTTTCCTAGGTGGTAGATTCGACACTGAGTCGTCTAGATATGTACCACCGCAGTGCCAGATATCCTCCCGTGAAACAGGAGTGTTATGAAATTTTGTGTATCGGGATGAGGGCAGTGTAGCTAGTGAAATTACTGGGTATAAGAGACCTGACATCTGTCGTTTCGGGTGTTGCGCGCAGTGCGGCATTGATGGAGGATGATATAACTGTCTATCAGTTGTTGGTCTACTTCAATGCCGCTATGTCATGGTTAGGCTTATCACTTACCATCAGGTAAGCGTCCTGACCGTCCTAAATACTTATATCAAAAAAAGCATTAGAAGTTTAATAATACTATAATCATTATTCCCGCCGATATATAACAATTAAAAAACAAAGCATTAAAAAATAAAAAAACGTTTATTTACACTGTCATTTACAAAATTAAAATATTGCAATATAATACAAGAACACATCAAGTCGACTAGTTACTCGTTCACCACCAGCCACTGCCACCTCCGTAGCCGCCTCCATAGCCACCTCCGTAGCCGCCTCCGTGGCCGCCTCCGTAGCCGCCGCCAAATCCTCCGCTGTAGCCGCCGGAATAGCCGCCCGAATAGCCGCCGGAATAGCCGCCCCCGATTGAATAGCTCGGTGAAGATATCACCTTCTTCACTGTCACCACTTGAGGAACCGATACCACTTTGCGTACGTTGATAACCTGGAATCAAGGAATAATTTATTTACTTAAATAATAAATTATAAGTGCCTCTGTAGTCTAGTTGTTACAGCATTCGGCCTAAACCTATTTACGCGGAAATTAAAACGCGGGTTTTAATTCCCGAGTGGAAAAGTCACTTTATGCTTTCCTAGTTGGTTTGGAAATTGCAGTCTGTATCACCTGATAGTCAGAACAGAAAGATTCAGTGCTTCTGTTGGCACGTTAAGCCGTCGGTCAAGGCTCCAAGCTAAAGATGGTAGTTGTTATCACCAACCAATTCGCATTGGGTCCGCGTGGTGGGTTACGGCCTAAACTCCACACAGCATAGCTAAGGAAGGCCTGTGAACTGAAGTGGGCCGTTATATGCTGATGATAATGATGATACAATAATTGGTGGTAGTATCTTCTTAAACCAGTTTAAAATGTTTCGTGAAACTTATCGCAAACAATTACGAGTAATTTGGTTTAAAACACAAGACAGGATAAAAAAGTTTATAAGTGAGTATAACGTATAAAAATTAAAAAAAATATACCTAAAATGTCTTTATTTATTTTAGGTCCGTATAGAACAGTTATGAATATTAAATAAAGCTACCACTATTCGGACTATGGTTATCTACTGAAAATAATGGAGCGAGAAATTCAGTAGTTACTCTTTTAAAAAGAAACGTGTTTTGCACTGCATGGTATTATTTCCATCGAAATAATTTATATATTAATAATAGTTATTCAGAAATGAAGTAAAAAAAAATTGGTTTGATTATACCATATTTTCAGGAGTCTTTTGAAGATGCCATAACAAACAAAGGGGGGTACACACCTGGGGCACGCTGATGACCTTCGGCACGTGGACCACTTTGTTAACGGATATCACTTCAGCGGCCGGGGCGTAGCTGTGCGAGGAATAACTGAAACAAGCAGACATTATAAAGTATTTATTAATAATTAAATCTACCTACTTATACTAAAATTATAAAGCTGAGGAGTTTGTTTGAACGCGTTTATATCAGGAACTAGCTTTTGCCCGCGGCTTCGCTCGCATTAAATTCGGGATAACACGGTGCTTTCATCTATCAACTATACATAGATTTCCCCTCCCTCCAACTTTAAAGGTTTCGGGGTCATTTCAGAATTTTTATTAGCAAAAAATATGTTATAGTGAGCTAACTTAAAAGATAGAAGAATGCTGTCGCGGACTTTTTTAAAGACCTTTAAAAGGAAAACAATACTCTCATACATGACTTTGTGTAACTTTAACCGTTTACGCAGCGTACGCAGCGGAAGCTCAAGTATGAAAAAATACCCCCGATTTTGAAAAATTTTTCATTACTGCTCCGCTTCTATACTCGCAGCGTGATGATATATAGCCTATAGCCTCCTTGATAAATAAGCTATCTAACACTGAAAGAATTATTCAAATCGAGCCAGTAGTTCCTGCGATTAGCGCGTTCAAACAAACAAACTCTTCAGCTTTATATATTAGTATAGATTATACCTACTGATCCGATTAAAAAAACTTGCCGTGTGAGATAGCTTATTTATTGAGGAAGGGTAAAGGCTATATATCATGCCGCTATATACACTACGAGCGGAGCAGCAAGGAATAATGTTTCAAAATCGGGGGTGTTTTTCCTACTGAGAGCTACCGCTGCGTAAACGGTTTAAAATAGGTATTGTTTAATAAAATTAATTGTCTAACCGTGTTACTAATTCAAATATATACATATAACTTAAATCGGTCTGTTGTTATATTAAAATAGCATTTTTTTTTCTTCATGCATATATGAATATATACGGTTCATACGCCAAAATAACAATAATTTAAAAAAACTGTCTACCTTTTTGTTCCGGGTAAAATGGCAAGACAGATTTGAACGGGATATTTTGGCAGGTAGCTGACATAATAATGGAGATCTTAGGCTACATTAATTTTTGTTTTTTTATTCGACATGAGCTGAGCGCTTGAACGCGACTTAAAGAAGTGATTTTAGGTTATGTTTTACTGCGGGAGAATATCTTATACCGCGAGTAACACCGCGGAGTACAGCTAGTCTACCAATAAAACATTTTTACAATAGGGATGATGACAATTTTTTTTTCTGTTATTATATCGATGGACCGCATAATAATAGAAACATTGGTAAAAAAATTACTCCGTTAACATTAAAACACAGAGATTTCCAATTCCAAAAACACATTAATGGACTTTCCAAACACGCTTCAACAAATGGCTACTAGTTATGACGTCAGCATCAGTAATTAGTACGCATAGTTTGTGAATTTTGTACTACAACTATATGTAAATGTTGCGTTTACTAAAACGGTTTTCATAGCAAAAGTTGCTTTAAATTGTATGTGTTATCCTTTTGTTAACAAATTTTGGACAATTAATGTACTTTAAAAATGGACTTGCCCATGTAACTTTGAATACTAATAAAATTCATAAAACATGAGTTTTCGAACTGAGAGTATAGTTCTTACGATTTCAGGACCCAGTCATCATGCCTATTGAGAGCCCTGTATCGATATGGTTCAGTACCTGGGTGCAGAATAGGCGCCGCTCCAGCCGGAGCTCCAGCCGCTTCGCTTGGCGCGAGCCTCGCCCGCGCTCGCCACACCCACCAACGCCATCAACGCACAAATTGCTACCTTTACATAACAATTTATATTAGTTATTAATAAATTTGAAGATAAAAATGGTTAGTATATATACTGGGTCTGATGAAATCTCGACCGATTTCGGCCACGGTGACTGTCATTAAGTCCTGTTTTTCTATTAATATCTCGCATGTCTCCCATATCGCTAATGTATCCAATTTCGTTTGTGAAAATACTCGCACATTTACCGTCCTGCACACATATAGGCGTGCGCAGGTTTTCCCACACGAAGTTTTCCTTCACCGCAAGAGCGTCGGATAAACGTACTAATAATTTCGAAAATTCGAAAACATATTGGTACGTGGCGGAATGTGAAACTTCGCCATCCAAATAGGAAGGCAACTGTCTACAGCAAAGAGCCACCAACGATCATTGAAATATTCATACGCACAAATATATGTACAGCCCGGAACATCTGACGTCTCAATTGTTTCACCAAATTTTGAATTCGGTAAAAATATTATCTTCACGAGCCTACATATTTATAGCCATGGGGAGATTGGGCAGTAACCCATTGACTAGTAATAATCTCCTTATCGAATGGGTAGTTAAAGGTCAAAGCTCCAAAACCACAATTTAATAATATGAAGTCAATATTGCAGAGCTATCAGATTTGTTTTAAACGAAAATAGGTATTATATAATTAAATACACTTCGGACACATTTGATATTATTATAGGATATAACTTAAATACCATAATGTTTACTAGTCCAACAGCATATCGAAAATGTGTTTTTCTATTCTTGTTTTTATGTTGACGCAAATAATCGACAAATTTATATATCAATGACCAAATAGTCGGGGAATTTCGACTCCCCATTTGAGTCTGAGTGCGATAAACGTAGAGATTTGCTTTCTGGGCTTATATCTTTGACACAGCGCCATTTATCATACTATGCAGGAAGATCTTTACTTTAGTTGTATGGCAACCAACCAAATACCAGGATGTAATAAAATCATATGAACGTTAATACTTTAATAAAAATGCCATTGCATCTATAAATTTGTTTTGATTGATTGAAGTAAAAATATTGAGCTCATCATCAATCAAAGAAGCCTATATCATCCCACTGTAAGGTCCTATGCCTGCACACACTTGGTTGTGAGCAGATTGGATTGTAACCACAATGGGGCTTAAACTATAGAAGGCTGTGTACCCAAAACCTAGACGCTGTAAGTGTGGGACAGCTTTAGCACATTATGATTAGAGTGATACCACCTCACAGAAAACCGACGCTTAACAACATTTTACGGTGAAAAAGAGTGTTTTGCACTTTTGTGAGGGTACTGTAGCTAGTGTAATTACTATAAGAGACCTTACATCTGTTGTCTCGGGTGACGGGCGCAGTGCGGCATTGTTGGAAAATAATAACTGTTTATCAGTTGTTGGTCTCCTTCAATGACGCTCTGTTATTGTCAGGCGTATCCCTTACCATCAGGTGAGAATCCTGATCGTCCTGTTCACTTCATAACATAAAAAAAAACAATAAAAACAGACATGTTAATGAACACAATGTGTTATGTACATGAACATGTCTGTTTTAATTGCACACATGTTTGTACTGAGCGGGGATCAAACCCAGAACTCTTGGTGTAGTAGCTGTCGTATCAACCATCACCATGGTGACGCCTTAAAGTGCTTTCAAAGGTATAACGTTCCAAAGCACTGAGAGACACAAGATAAAATAGTTCGATCATCCCAATATGTAACAATCAATAAATATAATGATATCTTCAAGTATGCTACTTATAAGTATAACAAAACAGTCTACTCACAAATAGCTTCATGTTGTCTCGGGCAAGTGACGAGAGCCAAGTGATGCTGGGACGTATCCGCGCCAACCATATATATCCGAGCGGGCCGGCTTGCGAAACGTGTCCTCAGAATCCTTTGGCTTTCATCAAGTTCACTGACGATATTCGTAGCGGAGAAGGTACAATCCACTTCTGGACTTTTATTGCTAAGAGTACTTTTGTTACGCATGTTTTTATGTAGAGCACATTTCGTGCAGGGCCTAGGTTATAAATGAGCATAAATGTATATTATTGTATAGAATATTTTTTCAGACATTTACACACAGTAATAAATTTAAAAGCTATGCGTGAAACCGGCCTATTAGTATTTGGCCCGCGTGTACGGCTAAGGCTTTACGAGTAGGCTCGTGCCTTTTGGTGGGGTCGTATAATGAGCTGATGATGATGGTGCACAAAGATTATTCGATTTTTAAGTTTATTATTCATCATCAGCTGATAAACGTCCCCACCGAGATGCACTAGCCTACCTATAAAGGGGAATGTGGCCTTAGGCATCCCCTCAGAACCAATGCGGATTGTCGACTTCACGCACAACCCTAGAATCTCTTTTTGGCGTGCGCAGGCTTATGTTGTTTTCTTTTACCGCACGCGCGTCGAATTAACGTACATATAATTTCTAATTGTCGAATATAATTTGTACGGATTGAACTTGCGTCCTTCCGATCGGAAGGTAACAGTCCACACTAATGAGCCTCGTCTTAATCGAGTATGCCATAATACATTTTAACGTCCAACTGCAGAGTAAGGGTTCCCACAAAGCATGGATGTAGGGAGATCCAGCGTGCTTAGAAAGCTTGTAATCGGCTCTCTACTGGTTTTGTTTTATTTTAAGCTTGCAAACATATATCATTCCCTTAAACTGTGCTCTATTTTATTGGGTACTTGCATTTCTTAGGTTACTGTAAATCATGCATTTGTTATGTTATCAAGTGTACAGGACCGTTAAGATGTTAACCTGATGGTAAGTGATACGCCTGACCATATCAGAGCGGCTGTGATGGAGACCAACAACTGATAGACATTTATTATTCTCCATCAACGCCGCACTGCGCCCGGCTACCGAGACAACAGATGTTAGGTCTATTAACCCAGTTATTTCACAAACTGGGCCCCGGTGGATGACTAAGGCCTAAACACTCTATACGGGTAGACTCGTGCTCCTCGGTGGGAATGTTTAATGAGCTGATGAAACGTGTCTAACTAATATTATATGAACTAACTAGCTTTTGCCCGCGGCTTCGCTCGCATCAAATTTGGGATAACACGGTACCACTTAAAAAAAATATAATTATCTGGATAATAAAATATATATATTTAATAGGAATCCTCCGCCCAACTTTAAAGGTTTTAGAGTTCATATCACTATGTATATATATATATATAGGATTCCCCTCCCTCTAACTTTAAAGGTTTCGGGGTCAATTTCAGATATTTTTTTAGCAAAAAATATGTAATAGTGAGCTAACCTTCAAAGATAGACATATGCTGTCGCGGACTTTTTGGAGACCTTTAAAAGGGGTACAATTCTCTCATACATGACTTTTATGAAACTTTAACCGTTTACTCAGCGTACGGAAGCTCCAAGTATGCAAAAATACCCCCGATTTTTAAACATTCTTCATTGCTGCTCCGCTTCTTTTGCTCGTAGCGTGATAATATATATATAGCCTATAGCCTTCCTCGATAAATAAGCTATCTAACACTGAAAGAATTTTTCAAATCGAACCAGTAGTTCCTGAGATTAGCGCGTTCAAACAAACAAACTCTTCAGCTTTATATATTAGTGAATATTAATCACAAATAGACGATTACGTCCAAATAAAATATGAATCCACTTTCAGATGAAAGTAATAGTATGTCAACCGTTTATAACATTTCAATATTAGAATACTAATAATAATGCTTATAGAACTAGATCGAAATAATTATGCAAATTAATATAACTAATCCATTTAATCTATAAATTTTTATGTGTATGTTTTTACATAACACTCTGATTATGGTATGTTTACTGGTTTTAAAAATAAACCTTCATATCAATACGTCCAAGTATTTATAGTTATGATAATCAACATATGTGACGACCCATGTGGTGTAATGGTTTAAGTCTCGGCCACACAACTAAGGGCTTGGGTTGGATCCTTGTGCAGTACAAACATTTATGTTTGGGTGTTTCTATATTTACTATGTATGTATTCACAAAAAAAATGTTTATCAGTTGTTGAGTACCCATACTACAGTGTCCACGCTTAACTTGGGGCTAGCTGGCGCTGTGTGAATGTCAGTTGACATTTATTTATATTTATTAATAAGTAATATATCAGTATATAAATAATATATAGTAGTAGTAATATATAGTATAGTATAGCAAAGGTTTTTGACCAGTGCGTATTACCAGTGATGACCTATGGTGCTGAGACGTGGTCTCTTACGTTGGGCCTCTTTAATAGGCTCAAGGTCACGCAACGAGCGATGGAGAGGGCTATGCTTGGGGTTTCTCTAAGAGATCGAATTAGAAATGAGGAGATCCGTAGAAGAACTAAGGTCACCGACATAGTCACTCGCATTACCAAGCTTAAGTGGCAATGGGCAGGGCACATAGTCCGAAGAACCGATGGCCGTTGGGGCCGGAAGGTTCTCGAATGGAGACCGCGCACCGCAAGCGCAGCGTGGGACGGCGCCCACAAGATGGTCAGATGACCTAAGAAAGGTTGCGGGTACCCACTGGATGCAGATAGCTTCTGACAGGTCGGCGTGGAAGTTATTGGGGGAGGCCTATGTTCAGCAGTGGACATTATGTGGCTGAAATGATGATGATGATGATGATGATATCAGTATAGTACATATTATATTGTCTGTGATATCTAATATATCAGACGTAGGTTATTTATTTTAACAGGACGAAAAATAGCACAGTTGATCATATCAACATCCCCATTGCAACAAAGAGAGATTTGAACACATCATAGAGGGTGATCCCTCATTCATAATGAATGAACATGGGATCACCCTTCAATCGAACTCAGTCCACTGGTGGACATAGGTCTCTCCCATTCTGCACTAGATGTCCCAATCCTACACTTTCCTCCAACCTCGTCCTACACTACGATTGCCAAGACGCGATCTCCACTTCAGAACTCGTCTGCTCCACGGCCATCTAAAGAGCAAACGAAAAAAATAAGCTTTGTAACTAAGTGTGTAGGTCAAAACCTACTTTTTAAAGATCAAATCGTCGCAGTAATGAGTACTGGTGCGACGACTGCTTACCCAACTAGAGTTTATGACCGCAAACATTGGAAGCAAACGTGGTTTGTTTGATTCTCTGACACACATCCTTGCTTGTGACCTATACTATGTACCTACGTCAGATATATTAGATATCACAGACAATATAGTATGTACTATACTGATATATTACTTATTAATAAATATTAATAATTTCCACTGACATTCACACAGCGCCAGCTAGCCCCAAGTTAAGCGTGGACCCTGTATGGGTACTAACAACTGATAAACATTTTTTTTTGTAAATACATACATAGTATATATAGAAACACCCAGAGCAATACAAATAGACATGTTCAACATGAAATGTTTGTACTGCCCGGGGATCGAACCCGGACCCCTTGGTGTAGCTTTGGTCAACCATTGCACCAAATTATATTAGATACGTATACCTTCAAGAACTACCTTACATATATACATAGTAGAGTATTGTTATGTTTACAATTGCCTCCGCGGTCTAGAGATCTGATCTAGAGCGTTGTTATTAGATCGAAGCGTGATTCAAATGTCATAGGTTCGAATCCCACGGGAAGACTATGTAGTCCATATGTATGGAAAGTCACATTGTGTAGAATATAAGGGTCAAGGGTCAGCGAGTGGATACAATGGAATTACCTGGGGTGTTACCACCATCTCTGAAAACAGTATAACTATAATGATATGCCAGAATTTTTCGTACCAGAAAACCAATAATGTAATACCACAGATATTATAATACTAGCTTTTGCGTGCGACTTCGTCCGCGTGGAATAGTCACTTTGGCCTAACGCTCTCTTTTACCTGCTACTTCGTTTATAAAGGTGAGTTAAAACTGCGATATCTTATAAGATATTCATTTAAATTGAATGATATAAAGGGCAATTTTGTTGAAAATGAAATACTTGTTATAAATAAAGTATTTATTTGGATAAGGATTGCTATCATATTTATGAAAATAGCTTCACAAAATGATGCAATATTTTAGAAAAAAAAATTTAGCAAAATATATGTCAAAGGGAGCAAACCTTAAAAGATAGACATATGCTGTCGCGGACTTTTTTGTAGACCTTTAAAAGGGGAACAATACTCTCATACATGACTTTTGCGAAACTTTAACCGTTTACGCAGCATACGCAGCGGAATCTCCAAGTAAGAAAATTTCCCCCCGGATTTTGAAACATTCTTCATTGCTGCTCCGCTTCTATTGCTTGTAGCGTGATGATATATAGCCTATAGCCTTCCTCGATAAATGAGCTATCTAACACTGAAAGAATTTTTCAAATCGAACCAGTAGTTCCTGAGATTAGCGCGTTCAAACAAACAAACTCTTCAGCTTTATAATATTAGTATAGATTATATACTATAATAATACTATATTATTAAGAGACGGCGGTAACTCCACGTCGTCTGAAAAGAGGATTCCTAGCTTCACAGGGAACGTTTTGCCATTGGTCCCGGCTACAATCGATGGTAGTCGACACACCAAACCGCATTGGGCCTGCATCCTGTGTGACGGCCTAATCTACACAAAGCTAAGATGTGTGGAAGGTCTGTGCGCTGGAGTGGGAGATTATAGGATGAGCTCAAAACCCGTAACACAAGGAGAAATGTTCAAAGTCATTCAACGCGCAATGGAGCGAGCTATGCTCGGGGTCTCTCTTAGGGATAGGATCAGAAATGATTTAATCCGTAAGAGAACTTAAGTGCCCGACATAACCCGCCGGATCAGCAAGTTGAAGTGGCAGTGGGCTGGTCACGTGTCGCACGTCGCAGAACCGATGGCCGTTGGAGCAGACGAGTTCTGGAGTGGAGACCGCGTCTCGGCAAGCGTAGCGTAGGACGCCCTCCGGCCCGATTGACCGACCGCATCCGAAAGGTCGCTAGTGTCAGGCTAGATGAGAAAAGCGGAGGACGGGAGATCTGGCCGCAAAACGGGGAGACCGTATGTCCAGCAGTGGACTTCGATAGGTGAATAGAACACAATAGAAATTGAATTCAACATGAAATATACAGCGCTCATGCCTTGCAAGGGTCAATAATGTTAGATTATATAATGGTATACTTGTTTATGTATGAAAGCATCTGAATCATGGGATTGCAATAAATAAATTTAATTTAAATAATGAAAGATACCAATAACGAAAACGGTTGACTTTGTCATTTATGTTTACTGCTTCATAGCGACGACTTCATTTTGTTTTGCAAATTATACTAAGGAAAGGTCGGTGGCTCAGGGTGTGGGCACTGTCGCCTTCCTACCAGGAGGGCTGAGGTTCAAGATCCCGACACGTACCAATGTATGTTCGAATTTTCGGAAAAATATATTTACGTTATCCGACACTCTTACGGTGAAGGAAAAACATCGTGAGTAAAACCTTCAGCAGCTGTGAGAGATTCGAAGGTTGTGTGTGAAGTGTCATCCGCACTGGGTCCACGTGGACGACTAAGGCCTAATACCCTTATGGGTAGGCTCGTGCCCCTGTGGGGACGTTTAATGATTGATAAGATGAGAGAGGGTTTTCGCACAAACCAATGAGAGATAAATAAATATGAAACTACAACCCAATAGGGGTGATGAAATTCACTACTGATATAGAAAGCAGTGAAAAAAAACCAGATGAAAACTGAAATAATACTGCTCAGACATAATTAGTAACAAAATAATACAAACCTCTTTTCGCATTATGCAAAATAATGTTTCCAAAATTAATCATAGGTTTTTACACCTCTCAGAACTGGTTTTCAGACCATTGGATACATTATCGCTATCATTTCTACCAGAACCATGTATCATCAGTGCTATTTGAATAACGAAGTGAGTGTAACAGGGTGACATTTTTGCAATTCCTGCACTATTGTATGTTCATTATCTCGTAGATCATTAGTATCGCTTCATAATCAATACCTAGGCTATCCCATCTTCTGTACCCTATTTATAGGACTCGTCTTGCTGCATTGTATGTTAGACTGATTTTTAAAAGCGAAGAGAGTCGAGCGGTGATGAGCACTTTGTTTGGTGTCAAAAATAAGTCTCTCAGGGATTAGATATCATTTAATCCGTAAAGAGAAACCAAGTACGACAAGCCGCCGAATCGGCATGTTGAAGTGCAGGGGTCTTGGTCAGTATGTCGCAGAACCGTGGCGTTGGAGCGACGAGTCTCGAGTGGAGACCGCGTCTTGGGATGCGTACATAGGCCGCCCTCCGGCCCATCGATAGACCGACGACTTGCGAGAGTCGCATGATCGCGGCTGAATGGGGAGACCTATGTCCCGAATGGACTGCGATAGGTTGAAGAAAGACACCTCATAAACTATTTCTTCATAATATATTGTCATTTTTATAAAATATACAATTATAAATTAAAACTTTCAAAAGTAAAAATAAAATAAGTAAAGCAAAATTTAATGTATATTCAAATTTGATCAACAATTTTTTGTTATTGCTAACTTATACATATCAGTATGTCTTTTAAAATGAATTAAATGTTGATTGCTGTTGTAAAGTATTTAATGTCCTTGTTAAGCATAATGAGCCGAAGAGCTTGTGGTAATTCGCATAATGAATTTGTAGTGAACGCTACACATTTGGACTTGAAAATAATTAAAACAAAAGGTTACTGATAAGTAGCTGCAAGCTTGTACATCTATATTTCAACTATTCGGAACTATTATTCATATGATTATTTATTTTCGAATCTTAGTTATTTTGTTATTGACGTACCGATCCATTTGATATAGTTGGAAGATTCACGATTTCCCAATACAGGGAAGATGGGGCAAGCCGCGTTAATAGTGCTCGACAACTCTGTAGAAGCTCAACGAGCATACACTGGCTCGCCTCATGTTTACGCTCCTGTTGAAGATCGAGTCAAGACGCAACAAATATTTATAGAAAAAATACCCTCTCTTTTTATCCAATTAATCCACCTGTGCCATTGTTTACATGCATCAACGCAATTGAAATCTCAAGTAAATTTATCAAGAAGTATTAATTACGTTTTCACAGGTAAGAACCGAACAAGAAAATTGCGACACTGGCGCCTATAACTTGGCGGCTTGTCAGTCTAATGTATTTCTGATGTTGTGGAAGATTACTCCATTCCGGTGAGTATTAATGATGAGCTATATTTTTAACGAGTTATCTTTATTGTAGAGCTTCTTTCTCTGTTTTCTTTTCTTCTACATTCCCATTCAATGGTTCATTAGTGTGGAATGTTATTTTCTAATCTGGAGGGTGAAGATTCAAATCCCGATACGTACCAATGTATTTCAAAATTAAATGTACGTTATTCGACGCTCTTACGGTGAAGGTAAACATCGTGTCGGGCGTATGAAGGCCTTATATTGTATGTATAATTGACAGAGACGATCAAACTATATATAGTAGTCGTCATAATTTCAAACTAGACACAGCTCTTTAGTATGTTCATCTCGCTAGAAACAAGGTCCTCCCTATTTAATGATTTTCGCGACTGCGGGCCGATCTTCTAGCAAGAATTTATGACCATCTAGCCTAACCACGAACCACCCTGTCTACCCAGGAGTCATCCGGTCCAATAAGTAGTAACTAGGTCAAATCCACAATATAAAAATAGTTTAGAGGGTCTTAGTTCCAGCAGTGAAACGCAAATGCTCTAGTACTACACGACCTTAAAACGCGTAAATGCGTTTCAGGTTCAACGAAAATACAAAAGCCGTTGTTTGCCATCACATTAGCAAAGCCTATTTTATCTCACGCCAATGTTGTAACTAATCTTAGCTCCACTTCACTGAGTCCACTAAATCCTTCCTTCACATGCTGCCCGATGCCACTCAGTAAGTTTGCGCCAAATATGCTGTATGTGGTACAACCATTGTCAGCTGATATGGCTTTGACTTCTCAAATGTTTAATATGCGCTGCTGCGAGAGATGCAAATTAGTATGATAATAATCTACAGTATATATAGAAGAGAATGACAATAATTCTGTCCATTCGAATACCAAGATGATCTTTGCTAGTAACTGTGTCATCATACTATAAATATTACTTGTATATTTATACTCGTTATACTCAAAAGCGTATCGAATTGAGTGATAATTGAGTCGATTGTTACTCTCGAATGAGTACATCGATGGCCATGAAAAAATAATGAGCATAAGAGTGAAGACTAGATAATAAATGAAAAATGAGAATCGACTCAAAAATAAAATGAAGCACGATCGCATTTTGTAGAATAGTGAATGCATAATATTGCTGATGTATGGATAAGTGAGAGTGATCGAAAATTAGATTTATGAATGAGACAGAACATGAAGATGATGAATGCGACGTTGAAAACTATTCTTTACGATTGTACACTAGTGTTATAGAGATATACGAAACAATGTCAAGTTGAAATGAATAGAATAATGATAATATGAATGAAATGGTAAAATGAAATGAACAATTGAGAGAGGTATAATAAATGTTGATTGAGTTAGATAATAATGAAATGAGATCTATGTTGAGACGAATATTGCAATTGAATTGAACAATGAATGAAAAGATATAGCAAATACATGAGATAATCCTATGTAAGCCGTCTTATCGAAGCTGGTCAGAGTTCGGACCCATCTCGACTGCTTAAGACTCGATTTTATATAAAAAGGTATACAGCCGCTTATATGCCATCGGCGCGCTGTGTATTTGGCGTATCTCACATGTAGTAGGAAATGTGTGTACATAATTATCAACATTACTCTCAAATTTTATTATAAACCATCAGTGGGTAGAACCAGAGAGCTCTGTCTCGTAGTATTATCTAAATTATGTAGTGAAAGGTGTACTTCTAACATTTAGTTTCAATAGCTTACGCATGTATGTGAACTACATAATTTGCTATAACGTGATTATATTAGAAATAGAATACATAATGACATATTCCTAATATGTCCCTCATTACATGAGAGATGAGTGGTAATAACGCAGATTTTCAACAATGAAGGAAACCCTCCAATGAGAAAATATGGACAACATATAGATGAGCGCGCGTGAAGTTGGCCAATCGCACAGGGTCCACTGACAGTTGGTTAAGCCGTGTTATATATAGAAGGCATCATCCGCCTAGCTTTACCAGATTGCTAATATGAGCCGTGACCTCCTGTGATAAAGAGGATCTAGTTTTGTGTAGATACATTGGTTCATATGCGTGACCATTTCACCTTTTACTCCAGGAGATAATAATTAAGTACTAATAACCTATTCAAATATTATTTCTATCTACATATATAGTCATCAGTTCTGGTCCAGCTCTCGCGCGCGTTCTCTGTCTACCATAACACTTTTTATAGTGTGCTTACGGATACAAAGACTCGGTAACAACTATTATCTTCATAGAGAAAGCACGGTCCCATCAATCCTACGTTATACTGCGAGTCATAACACTTATATATCCGGACTAAGTGGTCTCTGATTACGTACGGCAGTGGAATGATTTTTATGTCGCTTAAATAGAACATATTATTTCCTTCTTTTGATCGCTCGTCTCCAGTCCAACCTCGTTAGACAGGCCCTATCATTCTAGGACTAACAACAGTACATGGTGCAACGTATAAGGTGGAAAGTCATCTCTTAAACACGTTCTCTTTGGTGATCATAGAAGTCGTTTGATACGTTAGTGTTAACTGCTGTAGTAAATATTATACTCGCGAGAAATACATAAGTGTATCTATAAGTTATATTTGTGAGTTGAACAACTCTCAATTAAGGCAACCTTGGATTTAAGCGTTTTAAACACTATTATATACGTCAAATTTTCGCTGTGATGACGAACACTCTGAGAGAGGACGCACCGTGCGGATGAACAACACTAAATACTCCTTGCTTGTTTTTAGAGAGGAATGAGTGCTTGCATGAGCATGCAGTGTGAAGTAGACAATAGAAAGACTCGCGCGCATGCATCAAAACACGTACTCAGACATGGGCATACTTCCCATCTATGCAAATAAGTGCACTAAAAATAAATAAGAGTTTGCTGCGAAACCTATAAAATGGCAAATGTTATAAACTTTTATATATAAGTGTATTAGTATACTATCAATGTACACTGTAACTATAGCTACATCTTGTCATCGAAATATAAAAATTTTGTTTGTAGTATATATGAGCCTCTACATATTTGCATTCCCTCGCTCTCAATTAAAATTATTACATTGATCTATTCTTTTTACACTGTGATTATTATATAGTTATTAATCAGTATCGGTCAGTTTCAAATTTATAAGATCAAGTAGGCTCGCATATACAATGTTGCGAGTCTAATATATAGAAACGTGTCTTAGTGGTAAATATTCGTTTTTTTGTATACATCATAGTATTGAATTATGACCCCTACTCTGATAGATTTCATTATACCTCTTAATTGAAGAGATAAATTCACATTAAGAATAATTTCAATATACAGATTCACCCAAGCGAGCGTGAGTGAGTCACAGTTGAGACATTTATTGCTCAACTCCCACACTCCGCATAATATAAATTGATGAATGTTAGTATAAGCGAAGAGTATACGGGTAGTTTTATTGAATAGAAAGCCCATGTAGAGTGAGTATCACACCGAGGCTTCTCCATCGTAGTCTGGCCATCTTCCTCCAACTTTCACGCACAACCTAATGCGTCTGTACTGACGTCTATTGGCTATGGTTGAGCCAGCAAATTGTTTATACCTCAGCGACTTGTAGTATAATGCCTCTTCAAACATCCATTAAGGTAGTGGCTAGTCAAACAAGAATTACATTTAATTGTATTACTCAATATTGTTTGAGATCTTTCCCCAATACCCCTCATCCCTCAGAGAGGTAGGTACAAATTGAGTATAATAGAATCTTATATTCTATTATGAAGCGAAGGCCGCGTGGCAAAAGAGCTAGCGTTCGATCTTCTCATGGCATATATCTGCCTTGCCACAAGTTCGAAACATGCCTAATCTCCAGTATTATCCTTTATTTTCTTGACACCAACCTAATCTTCAGTCTTGAACTGATGCGATATTCTTCTATACTATACTTCAATCTAAATTTTGTGAGCGTTCGTCAAATAATACAATTGGATTAAGGATTTTATAGGTTAAATTTTTATAATATAATGCCCTAACTTCTCCGCTTAGTTTTATAAAAATACTCGAACCTATCCTCACTATCCATTTCCACTACAAACCATCGTTCTGTCTTATGATCTCCTCAGACGCTCGTATGTACAGCCTATAATTATGTGTAGTATACTTAATCCGAGAGAATTTATACTATAATACATACGGCTACTATTACATTATATTCCTAGTTTTTAATATAAATATAATAATCCATATATTATATAATAACCAAACGAGTGATACATAGCGATTATAATCCTTTCCTAGACCATTTACAAATCAAGCTACGCTGTCATACAGCTCGTCTTTACGTTCGGAGGGTATTTCTATTCCTCGGAACCCTTGGTGTCTCAACTCTGAACGTCTCAACCCAACACCAAACTGCGTGGTCTGATGCAAATAATGTTTTCTTGTATTATCTCCTCAAGGACTCCATCATTATAACTCAGATGAAACTAGCTATCCAATAAGTGCAATCAAAACTAGTATATCCATGTGCGCTCTGTCGAGCTCTTGGTCCGTAGAGCGGTCCTCGCCGCCAATGAGGCCTTTTTACGGCGAATCTTCAAAAAGGTAGTCAACCTCACAGGTAGCTAGCTACCTTGGAACAAATATTCAGTCTAGCAACCCAAATAGGTAAGCGCGCTGCAGCTCATTTTGGACACCTTGTCTCAAGAGACTCCTACTTAATCTTCATCCTATAAGGTTCCTCACTGATATTGAGACTGCAAGACTTGTGTATTTTAGCTATTTTCCACCCAGCCATTGGTGATAGGCGCTTGTCCCTGTGAGGTGTTCTATACCCTCGTGTGTGGTGGCTAGCTACTCAAAGATCGACTGGTAGTTCGTGCACATGAAACAAACATGTTCTTGTGTGTATGTTATAGTCAGTAATAATGATTACCTATGCCGTAGACTTAGACGGCCCCTTAAAATCACGTATGTGGAACTTACATATTAAGTAGTTTGCCTTAATGTTTTCTCTAACATACACTTTAAGAGTTTATAAACAACTCACTCAAGTCGTCAATAACATTCGCGGTGGATTGAGTCCGTAACAATCCTCAATCTCAATATTACACAAAAAATTGTTATACATGTTATGTTGCAGATTAGTGTCACAGTGCGTACTTTGCGATAACTCTAATCTATATGATTGGAGTCGCACTACGCAACTAGGTAACATAAACATTCTCAGTCTCCATACTCTTCAGCATATGTATACAACCTTGTGAGAATATATGTGCTCGTATTAGAGTTCTATTAAATTATTTAGGTAACTACCCTACTATGGTAAGGTTATTTTATGAAAATATAAACCCTGAAATCGTTCTAAGTTCTCATATGTAGACATAGTCTAATGATTTTATAGTAATAGATGATATAGACCAATTAACATTTAATAAGTGAATTATATATAAAATATTAGTATCTACTATAAAATGAATAAACGAATCTACGTTAGTGTTGAATCATGGTTCTCACTTATACTACGCTTACATGCTTAGCATAACATATCTTTGTTTTTTTTATGGTATGTTTCCTATCTAATCTCTAAAACATTCCCATTAAATAAAATACCTATATCTCGTCTATAAATAGTACTTTGTCTCTTATATTTTTACCAATGAAAACGATAAAATTGAAAAGGTACTACTGATTTCTTGCTGTTCTCTCAGTGGAAAACTACCCTCGAACCAGTGTAGCTTCATTGACATTCATAAGATGTTCTTTAAGGACCTAAACTGAATAAAACACTTTTCATTTTCATTTTCATTTTCATTATATTTTTTGTTTTAATCGTTTGGTTTTAGTTAAGTTGTAATATATTTCAATTGTTTTATTTTATTTTATACAGATGCAATGCTGATAATATAATAGGCATGCTCCCGCCGCCCTGGCCGGCCGGTACCGCCGCAAACAAAAATAACAGTATTTCTCTACTATTCATCATCAGCTCATTAAACGTCCCCACCGAGGGGCACGAGCCTACCCGTATAGGGTGATTAGGCCTTAGTCGTCCACGCGGCCAAGTGCGGATTGGACGACTTCACACACAACCTTCGAATTCTTCGCAGGCGTGCATGAAGGTTTCCTCACGATGTTTTCCTTCACCGTAAGAGCGTTGGATAACGTACATATATTTTTCGAAAATTCGAAAATACATTGGTACGTGTCGGGATTTGAACCTCAGCCCTCCCGGTAGGAAGGCGACAGTCCACACCACTGAGCCACCGACGCTCTACTATTTAATGGGTGCTATTTTATACATAAACCTTCCTCTTCAATAACTCTATTTAAAAAACCGCATCAAAATCCGTTACGTATTTTTAAAGATTTAACCATGCATAGGGGCATAGGGATATAGGGACAGAAAAAGCGACTTTGTTTTATACTACGTAGTAAAGTATTTACTTCAAAAACAAAATAAACGTTGTTGTGTATTTTTTTCTTGATTAGACTTAATTAATTCGATTACGATTTTCTAAGTCATCATTACATAAGCTATATTTAACATAAGTAGCTTTGTTTGTTCACTATGACCTTGACCATCACCTTCCTCCGTGACACTGGCTCGGACCACTTTCTAACACGGTTGGCATGCCCCTGCGCATTCATTTGCGTTGCTTTTATTAGGAACTACTTTATTGAATTTTATTTATATATTTATAAGGACAACAACTGTCACAAACAATAAAAAATCAGAGTTTTTTAGTTTTTTTAGCCCAGTGCTGGGCTACCGAGCCTAGTTTATGCTGAGATTGGTTCCTTTTGCTTAAGTTTTTAGTTCTTTATGTTATACTTTAAATATTTATGTTGTTTTTACTAAGCAATAAATCTCATTTTTTTTTGTTAAAGTGAAATAATGTATATAATAAATAAATAATTCCGTTTATTCATCAAATTCACAGAATAAATGTATGAAGTTCAGTAACAAATTGTTGATTCAGGAGTCAAGTACTGCAGTCGAAACTGAACATTGCCTGTAATATGGGTATGTAAGGGATACACATATATTTGATATATTACCTTTATTTTTTTGTAAATACACACACATAGAAATACCCAGATCAATACAAACAGACATGTTCATGCACACAAATGTTTGTACTGGTGTGCTTGGTTTACTAGCCGACGTATAGACACTATATGGTCTTCAAATTTTGTGTTTAAATCGTCTTTATGTTTAAATTTTAACGTTCTGAACTCGTTTAAATTTGTTTACATAGTTTTATTTTTATCTGTAATTTGTTTATTGGCTTACCACATATTGTACAGCATCGATTTTAATCTTTTACATTATCATCAGTTTATTAAACGTCCTTACGGAGGGCACGAGCCTGCCGGTAGGTATAGGGTGATTAGGCCTTAGTCGTCCACGCGGCCCAGTGCGGGTTGGACGACTTCACGCACAACCTTTGAATCTATTCGCAGGCGTGTGCAGGTTTCCTCACGATGTTTTCCTTCACCGTTACAGCATCGAATAACGTACATATATTTTCGAAAATTCGAAAACACATTGGTATGTGGCGTGATTTGAACCTCAGGCCTCCCGGTAGGAAGGCAACAGTCCGCACCATTGAGCCACCGACGCTCTCTTCATCTTTTACATCTCTCAATCTTTTACATGTGTCCTATTCAACCTATCGTAGTCTGTTGTCTGTGTGTCTGTGTCTGTGTTGTCACTGCTGGACATAGGTCTCCCCCATTTTGCGCCAGATATCTCGGTCCTCTGCTTTTCTTATCCAGCCTCCACCAGCGACCTTTCGCAAGTCGTCGGTCCATCGGGCCGGAGGGCGTCCATAAACTACATCATTATAGAGTTCCCTTCTGTACACTACTTTACAATGCCAAAGTAAACTCTTCTCTATTCCTATGTCTACTGGTGTCTTCGCGATTTAACGCCAGATAGACTGGTCCTCCGCTTTCCTGATCTAGCTTTCGCCTCTCCCGAGTCTTCTTTTCTCTATGTCAAGTCTAAGTTATACGCTTCGCTTTCTAAGCAAGGTTTTCCTTGATATAACGCCCCATACCACAAATAATACTATACTGTTAAACTCTAACTCTAAATATTTTTAATCAAATTTATCTTTTACAGAAAATTTTGAATCGTCAATTGTTATTATTATATTTTATAATATTAGTCTATTGTATATTAACCTTTCTTGATGAGGATTTTTTAATCTTTAATTTAACCCTTTGACCGCCAATGACGCCTTAAAGCGCCAGACACAATATGGGCCTGTCTCCTGCAGTAAGCCGTTACAGGCTGATGAAGATAATATCCTAGTCCATCACTCCCTCATTCAACTTCCACCAGTGACCTTTTTTATGCACTTGTTATAATTTTGCAACAACCCTACTAATAAACGCAAGTCGATGTCATTTGGCGGCCACTTGCGACACTTTTGCACGGCTATGTTGTTCGTAAACCGAAAATCTGCGTGTTATTTGTATTTGCGTAAACAACGTAACTGCTGTGTCACTGTCCACGAGATTGGGTATTAGTCATCGTAGCGTTTGACACCCTCCGGCCCGATGGACCAATGTCTTGCGTTCCTCTGGTTGAGGAAAATGGAAGACCGGGATATCTAGCGCAGAATGGGGGATTGAACGACAACAGGCTAAAGAAAAGACTAAGATTCAGAGCTGGGATTTTAAGTCTTGACTACTAACTCGGAATACGAGTCTGAACTCTCTTGGAAGAATGAATAATTCAGATACTAGTCACAATTTTTTTATGTATGTAACATCAACCAGCTCTAACGTGAGTGCACACGCTTTTTTTTCGACTGACTACTGCTGTTAGCCGCAGATGGCCTTTACAGCTTCACTGGGCAACGAGTGTGCACACGCGTCACGCACACATTCACACACGCACGCACACAAACACGGACACACATACACACACGCACGACTCGCGCACGCACACACACGCATGTACATTCAAACATTATTACTATGAGACGATTGTGCCCGTGACCATGCAGCCAGTAGCCAGATCTACATACTCGTATGTCTAAAAGCGAACGCTTCCACAGCACAGAGATCTTTCTTCGGCTTACTTAATCTACGACAGCGACAGGGATTTGTGATAGTTGTTCAAATGTTTCATCGTTAACCGAATGAGATACTCCTCGTCGTTTCAAAAGAAGTTCGTACATCTGTATTGCCTAGGTCTATGTGAACAATTAGAAAATATTTTCATATTCTCCTCATTCATTCATTCATTATCTCTTTGTTACAAGTAGAACATTATATGTTGTATGTTACATTGATCATTTTAATAAAGTCCGGAAATTACAAAACATAATCTACTTATTATTCATTAGATATTTATGTTTCGTAAACAACTCGGAATCGTTATGCATGAGTCATTTATGATAGAAATAGTTGTAAACTCATTTGACCTTTGAGAACCTTCTCGTAACCCATTTGGTTTAAACTGGTTATAACGGAAATTCAGCAAGCTATGTGAACTATTATTGCTATTAATATAATCAAAATCCATCCATTCTAATTAGATTTCCAAAATGCATTTATGAACACCAAAAAAAATACAATAAAAAGTATTTGAACTAACAAAGTTAAGCACATTTTTAATGTTATCCATCCATTCTTATGTATAATATAATTGTATTAATTTCATTACGACAGTGTTAATTTCGTCCAAGGTAATAAATTATCAAATTATTGAAAGCTTAATTTGCTTTATAGATCCTGTCCGAGCGAGTAAAATTGCACTGAGCGGCCAAATTCGACCTTATTTTGCAACAGCTTCGCAGCAAGCAGTTATGGTTACGTTAAAGACCACGGTATCTTATAAATAATCAAATTGCTGAGTAAATGCTCATCCATTTTCAATTTTACCACTCATCGCTATAGGGGATAATATTGGTTTGGTTTCAAAAACAAATTAATCACTAGCTTTGACATCTTGTGGAGTTTGATTATTTTTGTGTATTCAATATTACACGCGATAAAATTTTACGTTAATCATAGAAATTATTTTAATTGAAGATCCTTTTCTCTTGGTTTTGAAATTTCTTCGCATTAAGTCAAGTAATTTCAAAGCCATGGGTTCCGGGTTCGGTCCCTGTGCTATATAAACCAGCCAACCCAATAACCATTATTTGTATATGTATATCATCATCATTACAGCCTAATATGACAGCTTAACCTTAACCAGGTCATACGTTCATGTGGTTGGGGGTTTCCCGTTATGTTTACGCCACTCGAGAACCTTTTCGCCACATTGGCTATAGGTACTACGCACTGTGCCCTGCCCACTGCCACTTTAACTTGCTAAAATGTTTACTTGTTTGCTTTATGTATGCTTGTATATATAATAGATTTTATAACCTGCAAAGGAGACCGTGCATTTACAAATGTTATTCTAGAGGAATGCCCTGATGCTTTTAAGGAAAGGGCTTAATAAAACAATGAATAAAAGTAATCTTATTTAATAATTACAAAAATAACTAGGTACATTCTGGTGATAAGAGTAAGGTAAACAGGTTAACCCTTAAATCTTCGGCTCCTGTAGACCTACCACCAGCCACTGCTCCAACCCGATGGCCAACCTCCGTAACTTCTGTAACCTGTAATAAAACGGAAATATTTATTATAACTCAAAGTCGTAAGCACTTAAGTAAGTTACTCATAGTAAGCGTCGGTGGGTCACTGGTGTGGACTGTTGCCTTGTCTCCGATCTAGAGGGTGTAGGTTCAAATCCCGCCACGTACCAATGTACTTTCGAAATATATGTACGTTTATCAAGTCATTTAATCATCATCATAGATGCAAATAGCGTGTATCCAGTGAA
Source organism: Leucinodes orbonalis (assembly GCA_019425675.1). NCBI lineage: Eukaryota > Metazoa > Arthropoda > Insecta > Lepidoptera > Crambidae > Leucinodes > Leucinodes orbonalis. The sequence continues at coordinate 90,443 of PQWD01003204.1, forward strand.
GATTTTTGAGAGCTGTTATGTTAATAACTGTCTATCAGTTGTTGGTCTCCATCTAAACCTTCAGTCATGGGCGTGTCACTTACCATCAGTACTTCATATGAGTGTCTTGACCATCCTGTACACTTGGTAACATCAAAAAGACTATCATCATCATCAGCTCATTAAAGGTCCCTACCGAGATGCACGAGCCTACCCGTAGAAGATATTTAGGCCCTAGTCGTCCACGCTGGCTCAGTGCGGGTTGGACGACTTCACGCACAACCTTTGAATCTCTTCGCAGGCGTGCGCAGGTTTCATCATGATGTTTTTCTTTACGGTAAGAGTGTGGGATAACGTACATATAATTTCGAAAATTCAGAAACACATTGGTACGTAGTGGGATTGAACCTCAGCCCTCCCGGTAGGGCCATTGCGATAGTTGCTTGTCTGTAGCCGCTGCAATAGAGTCTTCATCTAGTAACTTGTCTGGTATTATTTAGTTTGAAGCACTTACCTCCATGACCATGCCAGCCGGAGTAGTGGACGGGTGCGTAGACCACCCGACGGTACACCGGCGCGTGCCAGCCGTGGAAGATGCCTGCTGATACCATGCTGATGGTCGCTAGAAGGCCAACTATAGCAAGCTGGAATCAACATAGATCTATACTGGGAAAAGGTAAGAAAGCTTTCGTATTTAACAGGTATGTTGAATGGCTGTATTCTAAACTGAAAAATGAATTCAATCGTATAAAAACGAGTAAATAAAAATTATTTATTAACTTCCGACGTTTCGGGGCATTGCGATTGCATCTTACGTGCAAAAGAAAACTAATAAAACATTATTTGTTTGTTGAGCTGAGGCTATACTTGATTGGTCACTAGGCTTAATTTCTAAATTTTCCTTTTTTTTTTATTAATATTAACTGTGTCTCTCTCTCTTCAACCTATCGCATTCCTCTGCTGGACTTAGGTATCCCCGATTTTGCGCCAGAAATCCCGGTCCTCCGCTTTCCTTATCAAGTCATCACCAACAACCTTTGGCAAGTCATCGGTTTATCGAGCCGGAAGACGTCCTACGCAACGCTTGCCAAGACGCAGTCTCCACTCCAGAACTTGTCTGCTCTAACGGCCATCGGCTCTGCGATATACGTGACCAGCCCACTGCCACTTCAACTTGCCGATCCGGCGGGCTATGTTACTTACTTTAGTTATCTTACGAAATTAATCATTTCTGATCAATTGTATGTCGTGGCCATAAGATTTTTCTTTCTGCAGCCATCCATCCTTAAAAAGAATATTGCGATATCTGACATCAAGCGAAAAGCTTTTCACTACGCTATCATTCACATGCTTTATCACATAAACAAGGACTGCGACTAATAAAAAACAAAAACAAACTTACAAAGAAATTCATCCTGTGTTCTTCCGATGCAAAAACTGCAATATTATGCATTCCACGCGTCGGACGCTTTTATACGATGCAGTGGACTAATGCCGGCCAACCATCAAATGTTCATAGACCATAATGTCAGATAGTTAATGATGCAGTCCTGAGGACGCGTGGGTCGATCAAGATCAACACCGAAAATTATGTTATTGCGACATATATTTAAATTCAATTTGCCGTGCAAGCATAGTATAAATATTTACCAAAATATCCTTGCTTGTGCAATAAATACAGTTTAGAATCCGAATAAATAAAAAACTGCCCACTTAATCTGCCCGTCTCAGAAACCATGTAGGTATTATTATAGGAAGGTTTTATGCTATGAAGTGAACAGACGGTCAGGCTCACCTGATGGTAAGTGATACGCCTGACCATGGCAGAATAACATTGAAAGAGACCGCACTGCGCCTGTCACCCGAGACACCAGATGTTAGGTCTTATACCAGTAATTTCACGCGACTATATCTGGTACTACGGTGATCCCTATCTTGCCGACGACTCAATATCGAGTCTTCCACTAAGTAAAAGTATATAGTTGGAAAATATTTCATTTTATTTGAGCATAAAAATTAATATCGGGCATAGAATAGCAAAGTGAATAGCGCATCCGATTCATAGCCACTACGTTGTTTACGACCGCTTAACTCAAGAAACTTGATTAGGACCGCAATTTTATGGAGTCCTTAGTGCTCCAGAGAGTATAAAAAGTCGTTGGTTTTAATATCAGATAGATAGTCCTTAAAAACCGTCAATCTGCAACTGAACCTTTTCTCAAGAAAATGAGTGTATTACAACCTACAGATGTAACTTACCATCAGTTCAAGTAATACTCTCAGACCAATACAAATAGTTAAGTAAGTCATGTCCTAAATGCTCAAAAACGTGCTCAGTCCATTGGTAAGTTTAAAAATATGGTATATAAACATTTTCTTTCCATTTCTTAATTTGTCATATGTGTCTATTTATGTATGTATGTGTATATATGTATTTGTGTGTATGTATGCATTTGTATATATATGTATTTAATGTATGTATATGTTATATTTATTGGTGCGAGTATTTATGTCCACGTAGGTATATTTAATTTATTTAATATCTTTCCTTATTATTATATTCGTATTATAATATATATATATAAATTGATATATAAAAGTTATTGTTTAGTATGTATATAATTTGCGTTAATTACGTACACTTATCTGCCCCAATTCCTATGTATTTGATTTCTCCATCCTAAGGTTGCCTGGAAGAAATTGCCATGTGCAATAAGGCCGCCCATTGTACTCTCTTTTTCCTTTCTTTTTATTTTTTTTTGTGTATTTCAGTGTACAATAAAGAATTAAATAAATAAATGCATCAAAAATGTTTTTTGTTTTCGCACCCAGCTGCCATTATATAGTTACATACTTTTATTTATTTATAACAGGAAGATTGCAATTCTGCATTTATATGTATTTATTAGTATCACGTGCCTATTTCGTAACCTAACTCGTCGATACTCTAGTTAACAGCTTTAAATTCCTATACATATCGCATATAATATTAGCATACTATATATCCACGAGGTTAACTGGTAGTCTTTCACTAATCCTCTCAAATATGTACTAGTTAGCTCATCCTTTAATATGATCTTGACTTGATCCTACCAATAGTAGGGTGCAGGTTAAAATTCCGCCACGCACCAATAAATTTCAAAATTAAAAGAAGGTGTTAGACTTGATACTGAGTCGTCTAGGTAGGTACCACCGCAGTGCCAGATATCGTCGCGAAACAGGAGTGTTATGCACTTTTGTGTTTCGCGAAGAGAGCACTGTAGCTAGTAAAATTACCGGGTATAGAGACCTAACATCTGTTGTCTCTTTGGTGGGGTCGTTTATGTGCTGATTATGATTAAAATAAAATAAAACCTTAACTGAATTATCCCCAACGGTCGCTCAACGAATCGGAGCCCGATAAAAAACAACTCGTCGTGCTTCGGAACTGTTTGTTACTTGATTAAACACCTACTAATCTGCTTTTGGGCGGTATGGAAAGTTACCACTTTCCCTTAGCCATGCTCTCGGATCTCTGTCTCTCTTCAACCTATCCCAGTCCACTACCGCGAATAGATATCCCCCATATTATCACCAGATATCCCGCTTTCTACTTTCCTTATCTAGCCTCTAAAATTATATTTTTTTTAGGTTTGTTTGTTCTCTTGTTTATAGTATCGCAGTGTAGTATCTTTTTAAGACGGTTCATTACATGACCTTTGCATAAAAATGCACCCATCTACCCATAAATATATATGAGCTTGAAGATTGCACATTACCAAGAAAAATCAACAACACTCAAACTTAAAATCCTATAAAAATTCAAGGAATCTTTTAACGTCGCGCCTGCATAATTCTCATAAAATAAACGTAACCGGTTAAAGCAAAAATCGCGAAAGAGCTCACCTTTAACAATATTATTACCACATTGTTTATTTCAACCTCTGCATAATGCCATTGCATTGATAATAAAGGATTGCGTAACTTAAAATCCTTAATTTGAACTAGTTTTACAAAAAAAGTTTAAAACCATGTTTATCCGTTGTTGGGTACTAACACCCATATTACAAGCTTCACACTTAACTTGGGCTAGATGGCGGGTGTGAATGTCTGTGGATATTTATTTAATTGTATTTATCCTACTCTAAATTAAATCAATCCATGTAGCATGTTTACTAATTTTTTTTTCCATTTTTATTACTTTAAAGTAAACCAGCTGACGAAAAGACCGAACAAGATTATACCTACCTAGTTTAAATTGGCTGTTCAAATATTGTAGATTAAAACAAAAACAAGTAATAGCTTGATGCATTTATTTTCCAAAGCGTCATCATTCCACTGTCATCTTGTCACTTGTAATATAGTTTGTGGTTGCTTGGTCACGATGTGTAGCATGTTAAATTGGACATTGCCATAGAAGGCTCATAAGTAAAGAGGCTTTTACCACCAACCCGAAGCGTATCGTCGTGCTGAGTAAGAAAGTGGCTTTATTATAGCTGAAGTGACTCGTCGGGGGTAATGGACAGAATAATGCTTTAACACTGGAGATGAATGAGCATATGAAACATGACCTGATGGATGGCTATAAGATGCGTGTGGACTTAGCAAAGAATCCTGAAGAGAATGAGACAGTATTGGAGTAGAGTGGAAATGGCCTGGCTTTGAATGAGCGTGTGAGAAAAGTGAGAGGTTGCAAGTTGAGTGATGAGAATAGTGATCCAAAATTGGAGACGAATGCAGTGAGTGAGAACTTATCAATGGTTCAGAGTGGAAAGTGGACACAGAAGGGTAAGAATGATGATTCAAACTTGGAGAAGAATGCAGTGAGTGAGAACTTAACAGTGGTTCAGAGTCAAGACTGGACACAGAAGGATAAGAATAATGATCAAAACTTGGAGACGAATGCAGTGAATGAGAACTTAACAGTGGTTCAGAGTGAAAACTGGACACAGAAGGATAGGAATAATGATCAAAACTTGGAGACGAATGCAGTGAGTGAGAACTTATCAGTGGTTCAGAATGCAAACTTGACAAAGAAGGATAAGAATGATGATCCAAAATATGAGACGACTGCAGTGAGTGAGGATGTATAGAATTAGAGTGTAGAGACGAACCGAGGATCGGAGAGGAGTGTATTGAATCTAATGAAGTATGACTCAAATGTAAATCCGCTTGGTGTCCGTGGTCAAGATAAGGAGAACGGAGTAAATGGTCATCATTTAAAGACGCGTAGTTCAGAGCTGACGAGTGTACAGGCAGACTTATAGCCGGTGAATGTAGTCCTGATGACGCCACCGATGGAGACAGTAGACCTCCAGGTTCACCATAGATGCCACGCTGACTCGGATGTTGAAGTTACAGTTATCAAAGCTACGAACGTGCACACCTGTTGAGCAACAATGAAACCATTATACATTTGACCATCTTAATGATAATTTATAAACCTTACAGAACTTAAACTTTTTTAATGGATTCATTTGTTAAATCAATAACACAGCAGTTGCTATAAATCAATATGACATTGTTTTTGTCAAGGACCCATTAGGTGTAATGGTTGAGACGTCGGCAACAAGGGTTCCGGGTTCGATCCCCGGGCAGAACAAACATTTGTGTGCATGAATAAACATGTCGGTTGTATTGGTGGTGTTAAAAGTATATAAGTATGTTATTCGTTTTTTAATACTTATTATTACAGGCTAAATGCTTAGTTTGGTACTAGACGCCTATGTGAATGTCGCCAGTGAAAATTCCAGTACGACGCTATGTGAATGTCGCCAGTGAAAATTCCAGTACGACGCTATGTGAATGTCGCCAGTGAAAATTCCAGGGCGGATTGGCCGACTTCACGCACAACATTTGAATCTCTTCCTAGGCGAGCGCAGCTTTCCTCATGATGTTTTCCTTCGCCGTAAGGTCGTCAGATTAACGTACATATAATTTCGAAAATTCGAAAAACATTGGCACCAGGTCAGAATGCAACAGTACTTTTCGGAGAGCCGGCCGTATAAAAGTCCTATGGATCAGACACATGAATTTTTTTTTTGAAAATAGTCTAATAAACCATAGAGCTAAAAGTCGATACCCCTAAAAAGCCTGATTTTGCGCATGCGAAATTATGACTTAACTTCCTGTTGTAATTCCAGATGAAAATGAATGAATGAAATGGTGTCGACGTTTAGTTCTATGGTTTCTCAGACTATTTTCAAGAAATTGTTCATGTATCTGATCCATGGGACTTTTATACAGCTGGCACTCGGACTATACACACCATTGAGCCAATTTTAGCCAAGCTTAATTTTATATTTACTTCATATTTATATTAAATTTATGTCAGTAAATGGGTCAAACACAAATTGCGGCATTCACAATTTCCAAAAAATAAAACATTATATTTCATTTTGAAATTCAGCCTATATTTAAGTAATACTCTTTGTTTATTCTTATTGTTATCGACACAGATCAGTCTTTCATATTTTTGCCAAAAATTACAGTTTTGATTTTTCATTGCACACAGAAAAGACTTACTTGTCTACAGCAGATAATATTAATCTTATTTAAACAATCAAATTATTACCATCCATTAAAAACCCATATATAGTATGCTCAAAATGATATTCGCTATTCTTACTAAATAAATAATATTTGAGAATACTTGTAGTTTACATAATAAAAAATAATCAAAAGTGATTCACAGAATGGACATTTTTCCTGTAGAAATTTCAAAAAAATATTTTCATCGTTACAACCGTCTTAAATGGTAAACAGATGTCATTTCTTATTTATTATTTCTCAGGATAAATCAGAACTGTCTGAAAAGAAGCGACTCCATCTCTTAACAGGACTTTGGCTTACTGAATTTTGGTTTTGAATCAAATCATCTGGTGTTAATCTTTCAAAGTAACCGGGTGTTATTGACTCAGTTGTAGCTTCACTTGTTCCTGGGCTATCTGGAGATGGAATAGAATGAGCGCCAGTTGGGCTATTACTATAATTGGAAGGTTGCTTGAAGAAAATCAGGTGAAAAATAGCCCAAGTCCACACTTAGGCTATTTTTCGCCTGATTAAAATAAACTAATTCAGAATTAGAAGGGGAACTCGGAACTTTGAACTGTATTTGAATTTGTCCTTATTCGTAATGCGAACATTCTTCATGGGCTGTGCAATTTAAACAGCTTAATCGTCTAGCACGGATATTATTAGGATTCTGAATACTCCAGCTTCAATCAAGCTTTGCTTGATGTATTTCGGGAGTTCCTTTGAAAGGACGTGTGGCACTCTCATTTAAAACAAGCTCGAATTCAGAAAACTTGGACTCGTCGATCGTATAAGTTTCTACGAGTATGCCTCTACAATTAACGCTTACACATGCCATAAAACCATCCAAATTCGATACGTCATTTCCCTTCGCAACATGACTGTCACACACGTTTAATACTGAGTTTCTTTTGTTCATGCCTGCTTCTTTTTCTCTTTCTCGGAAGGCTGATTTTAGTAATACTTGCTCGTGGAATCGTAACTATAACAATCACTTAAAGTTGAAACTGTAATACATAAGACATTACATACAGTATCGTTTTAAGCATATAAGTTGCGTGCAATAGGTATTGACCACGTTGCAAGCGGTACATACCAAAAAAATGCCGGAAACTCATTAAAAGTGGGGATAGTTATAAATCATTAATTGGATTTCATCATCTGAGTAACAAAACATTTTTATAAAAATTTATAAACTGTTTTTTGGCACTAGAAGAGTAGGTGTCTACAAGAAAGATGTCTACAGGAAGGACAAATGCAATTATATTAAAGATGGCGTGCTACATTTTGAGGTTAGAATAAAAACGAATTAGATTTTGTAACCAGATCCTTAATATGCGTAAAAGTTTAGGTCTCATTTATCTATAAAGGGTACATTTACCAACATATACGCAATACAGGAGAGACTTACCAAACACGACCAAAATCTTGTGTAACGCTTTAAATAATGATTCTTCACAATCATTTAATCAAAATAACGAACAAGTGACAGATGAAGTAAACAGTAACGCCAAAACGATTTAAAAAAAATAACAGTTTCAATTTAAATTTTTAAATTTTTGCATATTTTCGGGCCTACAGAAGAAGACAATGAATATCAGAACAATATGTTTATATGTTTTTATTCATAATTTAGAAATGATAATATTTTTATGAACTCATGTTTAAATAGTTGCTTTATTTGTAATGTTCATTTCATCAAAAAAATTAAACTATTCGTTTCTGGAATATTTTTAAAACATGTCCAAATTAACGTGTGTAGTATCCGAACAGTCCACGGAAGGGGACAATTTCACACAAAAGAGGTTCATAAATTAATATTGTATTAATCAAATCTGAGACAATTTGGGTAATCAAATCGGCAAAAAGGTAAACTTGACTTTAAAAAAGGATTGCACGCTAATATAATGTTTATGGACTGTTTATGTAGCCTGAACACTTTTTTCAACGTTTTGTGTTTGACCCAAATACATTTTAAGGACTATATTCTTTTATTAATTTTTGACATAGGGCGTAACGTTTTTATTTTATATTTTTTTAAAGTAACTTTGACCTTTCATGTAGAAAGGTTATCAATTCAATTATGCCAAACTAAAAATAATCTTAACGGAATTCGTAGTTATTCCGTATAAGTAACTTTCGGCATTCCATATAAATCCGGTAAGGCATTCCAGTAAATAAGCCAACTGTTAAACAACATTTAACCATACCTGAGACTTACCTCCAGAAAATTGTAAATTACAACGAATTAACAATATAAGCATACCGACTCATTGGCTTGATTGTTTTTTAAGTGCCATAATTTGGAGGCTTGACAATTTCTACCAACACATGGAATTTTAATCGAATCAAAGCCATTCGTCGTAAGAGCGTCGGTGGCTGAATGGTGTGGACTGTCGCCTTTCTACCGGGAGGGCTGAGGTTCAAATCCCGACACGTACCAATGTGTTTTCGAAAATAAATGTACGTTATCCGACGCTCTTACGGTGAAGGAAAACATCGTGAGGAAACCTTCATGCACGCCTGCGAAGAGATTCAAAGGTTGTGTGTGAAGTCGTCCAATCCGCACTGGGCCCGCGTGGACGACTAAGGCCTAATCACCCTATACGGGTAGGCTCGTGCCGCTCGGGGACGTTTAATGAGCTGATGATGATGATGAAAGCCATTCGTAATCCGTCCAATGGTTTGCCGAAACCAACGCCATATTTGAACGCACTTCACGGATTTTTGAATTATAGAAATACCACACCTAGTTATTAAGCCCATTGAGCGCCAGAAATACTGCACAGTATCATTTTCTATCTATTGTCCAATTTGCAAATAGTAGATTCAGCGAAGACACATCTCATCATCATCATCATCAGCTCATTAAACGTCCCCACCGAGGGGCATGAGCCTACTCGTATAGGGTGATTAGGCCTTGGTCGTCCACGCGGGCCCAGTTCGGATTGGACGACTTCACAGACAACCTTCGAATCTCTTCGCAGGCGTGCATGAAGGTTTCCTCACGATGTTTTCCTTCACCGTAAGAGCGTCGGATAACGTACATATATTTTTCGAAAACTCGAAAATACATTGGTACGTGTCGGGATTTGAACCTCAGCCCTCTCGGTAGGAAGGCGACAGTCCACACCACTGAGCCACCGACGCTCTTAAATACTATTCACGTTGTTTAAATTAAATAAGTACCGGCTGTAATATAGAAAGAAAAAAATGGATTAAACAAGAGAAGGACGATGAAGGAAAACATCGTGAGGAAATCATCACGCACGCCTGCGAAGAGATTCAAAGGTGCGTGAAGTCGTCCAACCCGCACTGGGCCCGCGTGGACGACTAAGGCCTAATCACCCTATACGGGTAGGCTCGTGCCCCTCGGTGGGGACGTTTAATGAGCTGATGATGATGAACTATAGACATTCACACAGCGCCATCTAGCCCCAAACTAAGCATTAGTCTTTCACATGAATACTAAACAGACACGACAGACAAAATTTTAAAAATTGTTATTTTTGGCTTATCTACCGTTCATATGCATGAAGAAACAAATTGTTAATTCAATACTACAAACATACAGTCCAATTTTATTTATATGTAATGGAGTAATAGATGTAATAAATAAAGTTACTGACCCAAAATCCTAGTTATGTGCTTGTTAACAGATTAATCGAAATAAATTTTATTTACTGAATAAATATAATTATGTATTTATTTTACTCACCAACCGTTTCATGTTGATGTCGTCGTAGGGCCGACTATTTATAATATTCATAACTAAATGTGGAATCTTATATAAAGTCGCATGATACCTACGTTTGCTCATTGTCGTTAGGGACGACCCTATAACTATGAAAATCTTCCGAGATGTTTACTAGTTAAAAGTGAAGTAAAGCTGACGAAATATTGTATCATAATTATTAATTCGTCCAATGTCAAAAACATACATATTGGCTACCTGGCCTTCATTTCACAATGTAATGTGGAATTCGTTTGCGAGATTTAAATATAAAATATTGACTTATACATTTGGCGTTTTGTATGAAAAAATGTTTTGTGCCGCGTTGTCGCCACGATTGTACTCATAATCCATAATTACTCGAATTGTGAACGTATCCATGATGACGAAAAAGATTGAATTGCGATGAAATCAAAAAACAAATGACTACTTCCCCTTATAATGAAACATCCCTATTGAAAATAAAGTCTTCTAATACACTAAAATCTTCTGTAAAAATATATAATAATTACCCGATATATTAAAAAATGAAAGTAACGATATAATATTTACCCGAAAACTAAAACAGTACCTTATCAATAAATCATATTATGATATTAATGAATATTTTACTGATAATCATAAAAATGTATTGGCTTTAGAATGAAAGCAACTATAAAAATTTAATAAAATTACTAATTTAAAATGTTATGTTTCCTCTCTCCTAGTCCTCATATTGCGTGCCCAACAGGGTCCATAACACTGGTTTCACTTTTATGTAACATCTTATGTACATTATGATTTGGCAATAAATGATTGAGTATTGAGTACTTTAAAAAAAATAATTTCATGATTTTAAAATAAAATTATTTTAAATTGAATTCTTACCAAACAAAAAATATTTTGATTTGACATGGCCAATACCGCAGAACGGTAATAAAACCTATTATTATAATGAAAATTTGTTTGTTCTCGATCGCTCGACACTTAGACATTAAGGTAGGTATCCACTGCAGTGACAGATAATATATTGTACCGTGAAATAATTGTGTACTCTTAGCTCTTGATAACATAATGACGACCTATGTGAAGTAATGGTTGAGACGTTGGCTACTAAATCAAAGGTTCCAGGATTGATACCCAGGCAGAACAAACATTTGTGCGCATGAGCATGTGTGATTGTTCTGGATGTTTCTGTTTAATATTATACCTACCTGTTTACAAAAAATAAATACATATGTATGTTTATCCATTATTTATTACCTATAATACAAGCTCCTTCCTTACATTGGTGCTATGTGAACATATTATTTTAGTAATAAAGTAAAGTTTTAGTAATAAAGTCTTAACGTTTTAATTTGTATCTTAATTTAATGAAGAACCTTTATCCTATAAGTAAGCCAGTAGGTACACCGGGTACTGGGTTCGATACCCGAGCAGCAACAATAGTGAATTTTCCAGTCAGAGCGCTGTGCCTAATTGAACGGTATCCATGAGCGCAGTTGCAAATTTAGACGGCAATCTTACATTTGTGTCAATTTGCACTACTGTAAGCACATAGGCACTTGTGAGCTCCGAAAAATGAAATTACTAAATAAATATACATAATATGTATATTTATAACAGTAGCAATTTTGTTTTTGTTATTTGCGATATTATCACAAATATATTCCATAATTTATCACCTGACTACGTTAATCTGGTGAAACATAGAAATATTTAATGTTTTAGTATGATGCACACATTGGTTTCTTTAAAAATATAATGGATGTATCATTTATGGACAGAAAACACGTTGTCACACATCAAACACAAAATATTTGGTGTGTTATCCCCAGGGTGGATATCAAACCCACCGCTTATAAGCCTCCTGTAGCTAAGGCAGAATTACATACATGTGCCAGGGAGCATTAATTATTATTTTCCTTCATCATCATCAGCTCATTAAACCCCACCGAGGGGCACGAGCCGTATAGGGTGATTAGCCTTAGTCGTCCACGCGGGCCCAGTGCGGATTGGACGACTTCACACACAACCTTCGAATCTCTTCGCAGGCGTGCATGAAGGTTTCCTCGCGATGTTTTCCTTCACCGTTAGAGTGTCGGATAACGTAGGTACATATATTTTTCGAAAATTCGAAAATACATTGGTACGTGTCGGGATTTGAACCTCAGCCCTCCCGGTAGGAAGGCGACAGTCCACACCACTGAGCCACCGACGCTCTACTTTTTTTATTATTCCTTTACCGTTGATCGAATGATTCCACTAAATCCATACTAATATTATAAATGTGAAAGTATCTGTCTGTCTGTCTGTTTGTTACGCTTTCACGCCTAAACGGCTGAACGGATTTTATTGAAACTTGGTATGTTGATAGAAGGGATCCTAGAATAGATTTTAGGCTATTTTTATCCCGTTTTGGAACATTCCGCAATTTTTGTAGTACGACGCTGAAATTTGGTGTGCGGACTATTTGTCAGAAACGGAAAAATATGGCATTTTTTTTTTTCAAAAATCCACCCCCAATTCTTCAATTAGGGGAGGAAGTATCATATCCGATTTTTCGCAGTTTTAAGGTAGATTTTATTGAAACTTGGTATGTTTATAGAAGGTAACCTAGAATAGGTTTAAGGCTACTTTTTATCCCGTTTCACCCCCCACTTCCCTAAAATTGGGGTTGGAAGTTTGCATGGAACATTCCGCAATTTTTGAAGTACGACGCTGAAATTTGGTATGCAGACTATTTGTCAGAAACGAAAAAATATGGCATATCTTTTTCAAAAACCCACCCCCAACCCTTCAATTAGGGGAGGAAATATCATATCCGATTTTTCGCAGTTTTTAAGGTAGATTTTATTGAACACCATATTTATTTTCATACTTATATCAGGATTTTATGGACTTTTATCTGCATATCGGACGGATTTTGCAATCTTCGTGATATGTGAATACGAAATGTATATAATATAACCTGTATGCTAAGGTGATCGGTTAACTTTGTTGTGGGGTCTATTATTATTTTTTTTATTAATAAAATTACATCTACAGACTCATGGTCCGTACTCTTTTTAGTTTTTAATTATTATAATATTTCTTAGTGCTCCGCACATGGGCCAAAAAAAATTGGTTAAAGGGGGAATGGGATAACAGTCAGAATTAAAATAACTAAATATTTACATTAGGTAAAGTAGGGGGGTGAATAATATAAATAAAGGGAATAAATAACATCATAAATTCTCTCTCTCTGTTTTATATTTATATAATAATAGTAGCAATAACTCTTACATTATTTAAGTCTTACTCTTCATTATTACAATTAGAACTTAAAATTAATACATTTAGCGATGTCATGTGGCCACCACCGATGCACTTCTTTAAGGTGCAGATGTTGAGGTGTATGGACCAGGGGAGTGCGCCTCTTTTTGACTTTGTCTCTCCGATGCAATGAGTTTGTTTATCCCCCCTCTTAATCTATTATTCCATTAAGGGCCGATTAATTGAGCAAAAAAACAATTTTAGGCATCTCAAGTTTCAGCAATATTCCAAAATACTAGATAATACAATTTAAGCTACAAATAACTGATAGGAATATTTTTCTATTTGAATAAACTAGATATCAGAACAACCTTTATGGATCTGTAAGGTCACTGGGAAGGGCTGGACAAATGCTAGCGAAGGACCTTATACTTGACCTTTGAACTTTTACTTTTCTTAACTTACCATAGTTAAAAGACATATTGTACAAAATTAAGGTACTGACAAAATATTTGAATATAATATTTTATGGACTTAGATATATAAGCAGACTCAGAGCTTACATTTAGGGAAATTAAAGAATTGTGTTTATTTTCAATTTAGGTCCATATTGAACCATTTTTTTGGCGACCCATTTGGTGTAGCGGTTGAAATATCGGCTGCTACACTAAGGGATCCGGGTTCGATCCCCGGACAGTACAAACATTTGTGTGCATCTCTCTCTCTTCAACCTATCGCAGTCCACTGCTGGACATAGGTCTCCCCCATTTTGCGCCAGATATCCCGATCCTCCGCTTTTCTCATCCAGCCTCCACCAGCGACCTTGCTTGAATGAACATGTTCATTCGTATTGTTGTATTATATGTATATATATATATATACTTTTCAACGTTGTACATTTTAATGGAGCAAGCTTTCATACATGTGCATTACGAGGGTTGCGCAAGACTCCGACTGGATACAAGTCGGCCCTTACAAAGATATAAAAAATATTACTGGCGTACTTAACCATTGTTGACATAACGAGAGGACTGCCAAACCAGATACAACTTTGAACAGAAGCCTCAAAATTTCTATAGCAATGACATCATGTCCCTACCTAGTTGATTATACAAAGTTGCATTAGCTGAAACTCGAATTATCTTTCCTATTCAACCTATCGCAGTCCACTGCTGGACATAGGTCTCCCCCATTTTGCGCCAGATATCCCGGTCCTCCGCTTTCCTCATCCAGCCTCCACCAGCGACCTTTCGCAAGTCGTCGGTCCATCGGCCGGAGGCGTCCTACGCTACGCTTGCCGAGACGCGGTCCACTCCAGAACTCGTCTGCTCCAACGGCCATCAGTTCTGCGACATACGTGACCAGCCCACTGCCACTTCAACTTGCTGATCCGGCGGGCTATGTCGGTAACTTTAGTTCTCTTACGGATTAAATCATTTCTGATCTTATCCCTAAGAGAGACTCCGAGCATAGGTCGCTCCATAGCGCGTTGAGTGACTTTGAACTTGTGAACCAATCCCGCAGTCAGTGTCCATGTCTCAGCTGCGTATGTAAGTACGGGTAGGACGCATTGCTCAAAGACTTTTGTCTTTAAGCATTGCGGAATCGTCGACGTGAAGACCTGACGTAACTTGCCGAATTATCTTTATTCAAATAAATATTTCACAGGTACTTTTCGATCATCAATTATTGTTATTTATTTTTTTTGCCTCTACCACGGGTTCGGAATAAGTAGGATTTCAAGAAGAGCCGGCTAGAAACTCGATAGTCATTCTTTTAAACTTTCTCTATCATTGGTTGAGATTTTTGTGATTGACTTACACGTTGGCTTTACAATAATTTAATACAATGAGCTTGAACTTGCAATGGTTGAATCACCTAATTATCTGTTAAATTTGACCATGCTTAGAATAGCGAATGCGTCGGTCCCGCGGCCATCTTTATCGTCGTTTTACATAAACCATATCAGAAGATTCAGGGGCAATGAGGTTATTTGGAAATAACAAGGTTCCTTCTATTTATTTGTCTAGTTTTTTAATATAAAGTGATCGGGACTATTAGTTCGCTCACCTGTTGGTAAATGACATGTGTGACCACGACAGAGCAGTATTAAAGAAAGTAGACACTGTTTAAAGTGATTATGATTCGTCAATACGTATCCCTTCACTCGTCACTCGATACACCGGATCTTAAGTCTATAGCTATAGTGCATATACTCTTCTGCTATTTCACGGGATGATATCTGGCACTCCGGTGGTAACTACCAGGACGGCTCAGCATCAAGTCTCTCTCTCGTTTCAACCTATCGCAGTCCATTGCTAGTCCATTTCTCATCCATCTTACGCCCGATATCCCGGTCCTGCGCTTTCCTTCTTCCGTATCGAGTTTACCAACAAGTAAAATATTGTTACGACAACCTTCCATTCTGCTGTATATCATTGGTTATCGCCCCTAAGTACGTGGCGAGCACGCATATATCCATACTGCAAGGTGTCCGTACCGCACGGGTGTTTGTTTGCTTTCTAATTCTAGATTGACACAGTTACCACGACTCATAAAACCTGTATTGATATACTTTAATAATATGTTAGCAATAGCTACATACACTTAATGTTTAAGGCACTTAAATCTTTTAGGTGTAAGACTCAGTACTGGGTCGTCTAGGTCGGTACCACCACGGTGCCAGACATTAATCCGCAGAATAGGAAGGTTTTGTACTTCTGTGTTTTCGGGATGAAGGCATTGTAGCTAGTAAAATTACCGGGTATGAGAGACCTAACATCTGGCGTCTCGGGTGACGGGCGCAGGGCAATGTTAACGGAAACATCATTCATCATAAATGTAGATATAGGCTACTCCGGTCCGCTGGTGAACGAAGGCACCCCTTAATGATTTTCACTCGGTTGACATCCATCTGCTACCCGCCACCTTAACCAGGTTGTCTATCTGGTTGCGGATCGGCCTACTTCTTCGCATCCTCTTGCGTAGATACCATGTGAGAACCTTTCCGCCCCATTGGCAATCGATTCCACGCACCATATTGCATACCCACTGGCACTTCAACTTGCTATTCCTCATCATCATCAGCTCATTAAACGTCCCCACCGAGGGGCACGAGCCTACCCGTATAGGGTGATTAGGCCTTAGTCGTCCACGCGGGCCCAGTGCGGATTGGACGACTTCACACACAACCATTCGAATCTCTTCGCAGGCGTGCATGAAGGTTTCCTCACGATGTTTTCTTCACCGTATGAGCGTCGGATAACATACATATATTTTCGAAATTCGAAAATACATTGGTACGTGTCGGGATTTGAACCACAGCCCTCCCGATAGGAAGGCGACAGTCCACACCACTGAGCCACCGACGCTCTGCTATTCCTAAAACATAATTAAATAAAAATACTACTTATCAAAAAATGCGCTGCACGATTAATTAGCTCGTTTTTTAGAAAGGTTTAACTCATTCTTATGACATAATTCCAATTGAAATAAATAAAAGCATAAACTCGTGAGACTTCTAGTTATTAAAGGCAAAACATTTAAAGAATCAACACTTGAAACTGATTGCGTCAAGGAGACAAATTGTAAGTCGTTACAAAGCAGCTACTACTATATATGAAAACGGAGCATGAGTATCAAATTACTTAAGCAAAAACTATGCAAGGCATTTTAGGGTTCGTTGGATTAATGATTAAAACTCTGTTGCGGGTTTTAAGAATCAATTCACTTTTAATAATTGTTTTACTGTTTTTGTACGTTCTTTTTTGATAGCTGAACCCGGATCCACAAAGGATTTTCTTTTTTATTATAAGCCAGCAATTCACCAGACATCATTTTTAAAAGGCACTTAGAAAAAAAATACTGTGTAGTTTACTAACTCGGATAAACGAGTGACGTGCACATAGATTATGAACATATAGTATGTAATGTGAGGGACACTTATCGCAAAAACAATAAATAATTCACATTTTTGTCAAATTGAGTAATGACAATAGATTGCCTCTGGTTACAAATCTGTAGAGGAAAATGGGCGAAGACGTTTATATGTCTGGACAGTAGCATGCACAGAGATTATGAGTAGGGTATGCAAAGTGAGTGACATTAATCGCAAAAAACAATAAATAATTTACACAATTGTCAAATTGAGTGCTGTTGATGACAGCAGATCGTCTATAGTTTCAAATCTGTAGAGGAAAATGGGCGAATAAGTGGGAACCATTCAATATGTTGGCGATTTTCCGGATTGTCTGGACGCACAGGATATGCACTGCTTATTTGCATATATGTCACTGGGATAAACATACTCATATATTTTTTTGTAAATACATATTATTATACATATAAAACACCCATACTAATACAAACAGATGTTTTTGCACACAATATACATTACTTAAAATACATGAATTTTTTTAGGGTCAACTGTAGCTGACTGTAGATCGAAGTCGAAACTCCCGGTATAATAGCCAAAGTCGCAACCATTACACCAGATGGGTCATCAGTATTTTATTACTTACGGAACCCGCCACTATATTTTCCGCTTACACATGCCCGTATTATCAACTGTATTAGATTCTCTCACTTACATGTACACCGAGTAACATAGATGGAAAGTAATGCCGCGGGATGTTGAACTAGGTGTTTGAGATAAACGCAACATGTGTGGTCTACTTGTACTACCCTTGTTTGGAATCCATAGTACAAGATCCTTGCTCAAATTGGGTTAAATGGAAAGAAAGAAAGAAATTATTTTTTATTCATTTATGCATATAAATAAATAAATAAATATCCACTGACATTCACACAGTGACAAAAAAAACCAATTTTATTCATATGAATGAATAAAATTGTTTTTTTTTTCAGTCTGTTTGTTTCGGATAATCTCTAAAATGGCTGGACAGATTTGGACAGGACGTTTTTGGCAGCTAGCTGATGTAATAAGAAAAAACTTAGTCTACTTTGATTTTTAAAAAATGCTTTCAATTTAGAAAAATAAAGTAAATTCTTCCGCACGGCGCGTCGTGTACCAACCCGCAATGGGTTCGCGTGGACTACTGAGGCCTAATCACCCTATACGGGCATGCTCGTGCCCCTCGGAAGGGACGTTTAATGAGCTGATGATTACAGCTACTTTTTTTTGTGACAACTACTGACGAATTTACTGGTCTTGGTTTGTGGCAACGCCTGTGTCAAGACTCGGCGTACATTAAACAATTATACCTTTTTAATGATATCTAAGTGCCCACATAAGGCTGTCGCGCAAGTCTTGTTTTTGCGGATAAGGCGGCGATAGTTTCGACACCAGTGTCGACATTTCCCCCAGATTCGTATAACGCAAGCGCAGGTTTCCGGTCCCGGTTTAGGGTTACCTGTTTTTCAACTTAGTTTTTCTTTATAATTAGCTACAACTACAAACAAGCTAAAAAATAAAATAAAAACTCTTTATTTCAGGCTAAAGCCCATATTTTTTTGTTACAAATTACTTATAAACTATGTTCGTGATCCAAAAATTATTTACAATATACGCTGCTTCTTAGCATTACGCATATGTGCCTACGTGAAAAAAAATCATCTGATGGTTATTGAGAGCTACATTTAGGCTAAGAGTTATTTAGGTTGTGAGAATTATATGCGATCGCTACTTACCCGATGGAACTGTGAAAGTCAACAATGAAAATTCCATCCAAAAAAAAAACGAAAGAACTTCCTGATGGGACATCCGTTACCACTATGACCGTTGTGATGTTACCATCATTAATTTTTGGGATCTAACAAGACGTGGTCTTCTCCATGACTCGTTTTCTGCATCAACCGAGAGAATTCCAGTCTCTTTAAGTTTAAGTTTGAAGAGAGCTCTTTCATTGAGATAGGCACAGCATTGCTTTGCCCTTAGCTGCTGTCTAAGTGCAGTGGTTACATTTTCCATCAGATGGTCTGTCTACATCCGCAATAAAAATATTAATAAACGGTCCTGCGACATCCGTGCATTACGATTTGCTGATCTGCCGAGCTGTCAGTAACTTATCAAATACAAATATCAAATCTCACAATAATTTCCAACTCAAAAGATTTGCCCGACCCTGGTGCACATAGCAGTTTCCGCTTGCAACAGCTCTTCAAACGTGTCTTAGTGTAAATACTCAGGCAATTATGTGATCCCATCGTAAATATAGTCATTTCTTAAAATTACCGTAAAACATTTACGTGCTCCGACGTCGAAGTTAACATGGCGCGAATATACATTTTAAATCCTTATTATTCGACCTTCTCTTCATCATCATCATCAGCTTATTAAACGTCCTCATGGAGGGGCACGGGCCAACCCGTATAGGGTGATTAGGCCTTAGTCGTCCACGCGGGCCCAGTGCGGGTTGGACGACTTCACGCACCTTTGAATCTCTTCGCAGGCGTGCGTGATGATTTCCTCACGATGTTTTCCTTCATCGTCCTTCTCTTGTTTAATCCATTTTTTTCTTTCTATATTACAGCCGGTACTTATTTAATTTAAACAACGTGAATAGTATTTAAGAGCGTCGGTGGCTCAGTGGTGTGGACTGTCGCCTTCCTACCGAGAGGGCTGAGGTTCAAATCCCGACACGTACCAATGTATTTTCGAGTTTTCGAAAAATATATGTACGTTATCCGACGCTCTTACGGTGAAGGAAAACATCGTGAGGAAACCTTCATGCACGCCTGCGAAGAGATTCGAAGGTTGTGTGTGAAGTCGTCCAATCCGCACTGGGCCCGCGTGGACGACTAAGGCCTAATCACCCTATACGGGTAGGCTCGTGCCCCTCGGTGGGGACTTTTAATAAGCTGATGATGATGAATAGTATTTATCTCTGCATACATGAGGTTCTGTGAATTGTGTAACTGTGTTATATTTACATGTATCCTTGTGTGATGAACTCAAATAAATACTCGAATTGTTCATTTTCATTTTCAATTCTGGAAGCCAAGTTGACCTCACCTTCACAAGGTTTTCACTAACACAGGTCATTTTATGTACCTATATTATTAGATCGTCGGTAGCTCATTGGTGTGGACTGTAGCCGAGGCTGTAGCCTTTCGATCTGGAGGGTACAGATTCAAATTTATAATTAATTGATTTTTTCGATCGATTTCTGTAGACTTGCTGT
Source organism: Leucinodes orbonalis (assembly GCA_019425675.1). NCBI lineage: Eukaryota > Metazoa > Arthropoda > Insecta > Lepidoptera > Crambidae > Leucinodes > Leucinodes orbonalis. Next base: position 111,044 of record PQWD01003204.1, read on the forward strand.
TTGAGTCGGTTTTGTGCTGTAGTGGGTCATTTTTTTACTGCTTTATTGATTGCTTATTCACCACTGACTTGTTACAATCAAATCCCATAATTCCGCGTGAAATAATGCTTTGCGTTATGTTTTGCCGAACGAGTTTCACTTCGGGAAGTATTTAATGAAATACATATTTTAACAGTAGCGTCTTAATATATTTTCCTTAATCTACTTTATGTCCACAAAAATCTTCAATTGTTTGAAAAAAATTGTGACTTACATAATGTTAATACTAGGACCAAAAACAAACTCGCTGTCCCAAATCTTAGACTAAGTAAAGTAGGGAATCATTTGTTGGAAGAGGCATAACATTCTTTATTAAAATATTACAAAATCTTGCCGAATTGCCCTTTCACTAATTTAAATTAAAGTTAATAAAACCCACATGAAAAAAGGTTACTATACAATAGACGAATATTTATCGGATAAAGATGTGTGGTCTTGCACATAGTGTTCCAGTTACAAAATCTTTGTAATAAATTATTGTAAAGCTATGTGTAGGTAAATGACAAAAATCTGTAACCACTGATAAGTTATTATTATAATGTGTTTTAATTTTGCGTATTATTATGTATCTTGTTTATATTATAATTTATTTAAGTAATTATATGTATCTGTTATTGTTACATGTATCCATGTATTTTATTTTATGTAGCGAAATATTTATCTTTATATACTATATAATTCTAAATATTGATTCCATCCTAGGCTCGTCGTCGCCAAGGTCCTGCTAGAAAATCAGCGCTGCTGTGTGTTAATTCTTAACAACGCAAGGCAGCCATTGCTGAGGCAGGGTCCTTTTTGACACGAGAAGATATTGCATTTATCATCGTTCTTTTCTTTTTTTATGTATTTTTCACCTTTATGTATCACTTTTCCGTTCCTTGCTATTTCTCTTCTTTTGTAACATTGACCTTTTGTATAATTATTATAAGTTGTATCTAATGTTGGTAGATGTAGTGTTTTCTTTTATTGTCAAATAAAGATTTTTCTTTCTTTCTTCTTCTTTCCATTATTTCATTGTTTGGCCGGTGTTTTAGGTCTTTGTTTTTTTGTAGCTTCTAAAGCTTTTTGGTCTTATTATACTGGTCGCTTGGGTAAGTTATTACATTAGGTTTCTTACACTAGATTGTATGATTATATTTGCCATAAAATAGACCCATACTATACACCCTCATTGTACTTTTTTGGAACTCAATTAGTATCAGCGCTACTAAAAGTAATCTCTAGGGATGCAAAGAAAAAAAACCAAGAAAATATTTTCAAAATATTATATTTAAGTGAAAAAATACACACCATGCGCACAAGCTTACAAATTTGGCACTAGAATTCCGAATCCACAATACTCCCGTGCACCTCAATGTAAGTACCCATGGCCGAGCCCGAGGAGAGGGGACGCACCATAATGTAGGGGCGCGGCGCCGTAGACTCCGTGGCTAAGTAGAGGCGCTGGGAGACCGTGGCCCACTAGAGGCGCTGCGAGACCGTGGCCCACAGAGGCGCGGCGAGCCCGTGACCAACAAGAGGCGCTGCGAGACCGTGACCAACAAGAGGCGCTGCGAGACCGTGGCCGACTAGAGGCGCGGCGAGACCACCGCCGTAGTACCCATGGCCGACGAGCCCCTGGTTGTACAGGCCGAGCCCGTTGCCGTAGTAGCCGCCGACCACGGGTGCATGACCGAGGCCGTAGCCGAGACCGAGCACTCCACGCTTCTCGTTCTTCTTCTCTTCCGCGCCGTAGACTACGGCCGTGGCCAATAGGAGAACGCACAGCTGCGAACAAAGTTAACTATTAGGATTTGAACTTAAATTGGATTTCATATTGCTGTCTTATCTTAAGGCACTGATAGAGGATCTATGTCGGCTGGAGGCCATTGTTATTAAATGTTAAACGTAGTTTAATTTTTTACAGAAAATGAGATAAGATAAAAATACTTTATTGCACATAAAAAAATATACAAAAACATCAGATAACAGAAGAAAAAAACAAGTACAACATCGGCGGCCTTATTGCTTAGGTAGCAATTTCCAGGCAACCATTGGATGAAAGAACAATGCAAAAGCATGACTAGAGAATCACAATTATTGACATTAAACAATCTATGCTATTTTTTTAAACTTCCTAACACTTTAAGTCCTTGCAGCTATCTTAATTAAAAATTATTTAAGTGTGAGAAAAATAATTCGTGGCATTAAGAATAATTACAGCAAATTTTTGTTAATAAATTCAAATACCCTATACCTACGTAAAAGCAATAAAATTTCACAAGTTACTCTCTTATGATATGAATGAATTAAGTTAAAATTAAATGAAAAAGTGTTGATTCAGTTTAGGTCCTTACAGAACACTTGTGAATGTCAAATTAAGCTACCACTGGTTGGATGGTAGTTTTTTACTGAGAAGAATTCATGTTGAATGTATAGGACCAATATAAGTGTATTATATCGACAAAATATAGCCCATAAAACTATTCAAATCGTACAATTCAACGCATTATTTTAGTGAGTTAAGTAAAAAACCGTTTAATGTGCGTTATTTAAAATGCAGTTAAATTCATTAATTGCTTCAATTTTGTTTTATTAATTTCGTAACACCATTTCAATAACGATTGTTTTAACGTGGCAAAGTAAATAAACTTGTTAATATTAATTTATTTGATATACTATGTTCGTAATATCGATTGGTAACTCAATGAACAGAGGCGCGGAGGCGTGGGAACCTAGCTCGAACAGGCACTATTTACCCTTTACTCACGAATCTGACTTATTGTTCTTGAATATTTATTATCAAAATGTATTATTTAGTACCGGCTACATGAAAAACTGCTTACTTGCTTGTTTTGAGGAGAATTGATATCGTGTTAACATAATCTAACCTCGTCCTAACCTTAGTACCTACCGAAGTATATAAATTACAACCTAATATTATTTTTTTGTTTATATGCATACCTCTTCTGCAGCTGTGAGCTGTTGTATGAAAGCGTTTAGTATATAAACATTCAGTTACAATGTGTTTTTATTATGCTGTATTTAAGTATTATTTTAAAAGGTACAGTCTAGAGAATTTTAATGTACAGAAATTATTTTGGCCACAATAATTTCATTGAAGAAATAAAAAAACATCAGTTAAATTGAACAATTTAAGCAATATAAGTAATCAATTGAATTTACGCATAGTTCTTATTCAATAATACGTCTAGTCACTTTATGTAACAAAGTCTTAAGTATGTATTAGTTGCAGGCCATTGTTTATACTCTGAAGTAAAAGTTCTACATGTTCTAAATATATTTATATACCCACACACACACATACTTAAATACAAATATATATATATATTTTTTTTGTTATATATTTATAAAGTCATGTAAAAAGCAAGTCATCCTCAACACAAGTATTGTATTACTAACTAGGAATACTATACATGTAATTGATTTTTATATTGCACAATAAAACTATTTTCATTTATATTTTACACTTCCATAAGAAACTCCCAGATTTAATAGCTACCCCCAGATAAGTACTTTGAATCATTTATCTTTTGGCAAAACAACGTTTCACGAGCCTACTAGAAAAATTATTACCCCCACATCTATAATTAAAATTACTTGAATTAAATTAATTACCGAAATAATGACCACAAAATACTTACAGCTGCTTTCATTTTGTAGGTGGCGTGTCAGAGGGCTTATCAAACACTATGCACTGAAGGGCTCGCCTCGGCTTTTATGCATCTAGACCCCCCTAGGCGGTCTGCGCTTAGCCCTAGATAGTACAGTGGGCTGCGCAATTTACTTCGTACTTATAGAAAATGATCACTAGATTGGCTTTTAACAATTCATAATATTTTGTTCGTAAATATAATAACATCATTAATTTATCCATACGTTTGATCTTATACAATTAAGTGGTCCTGGCTGTTCTCTTATCAGTTATCACATAATAGCCCACTGCTTAACATAGTACTTCCTTATTCTTCTCCAGATATACCGTTGTATCTCCGATGTTCTCATCCAGACGATGTGCTGACATCTTGCAGAAGATCGCTCGTGGAGGCCAGATGCTCTATGATAAACAAAATATCTAGCATATAACAATATCGTTTTTTTTCCATAGAGAAAAGCATATAAAATAAATAAAATCTGTTAAGTTCATGTGAATACAAATGGAAGGGAATTGTGCCCAGTTGAATTATCGGGTAATGCAAACTTACAAGGCTGGGTGTCATTTAACAACAGGTGAGAATTCGCTTGTTTGCACTCTGTGGCATAAAAAGTGGAGCTGGATGTTTTTGTGGTTTGTGTGGATATTTATTTATTTTATCAATGCTCAATAAAACAAATAAGGGTAATAAAATAAATTCACAACGAACGTATTACGAAGAGAAAGGCTAAGTTCACAGTTATGTCGGGCTGACTGTACTTTAAGTTAGTTCCTTTAGTGCCCGTTTCATGAACTTGAAGGTCGATATTACTATTGTTGCTAGTGATTAACGATCACTGATTACAACGTTTTCACGTACGTATATATATCGCGTTCTTAGATAAACAAACTAACGAAACGCACAGTCTCACTCAAAAAGTGTCCGCGGCTAAAGTGTGCCCATTATTTATTTATTTCGTACAAAGGTTGACAACATAAAGGTAACAAAATCCATCCAGGCCCATCATGTCAGTTGGTGAACATTTACATTCATAATCACGTTGACACGCGTGTCATAGTATTCCTATTGATATCTTAGTATGCTCGTGCTATCTTAGAAAGCATTGCTTAATTCTCTTCCCCGTAGGTGCCATGAGAGGTGGTAGATAACCCTCCACTGTCGTGAAGCAGACCTAAATTCCTGTATGTCACTGAGGGTCTCTCTATTTACTTTTATGTAACAAAGTGTACGGGTCAGGACGCTCTCCTGATGGTAAATGACACGCCTGACCATGACAGAGTGGCATCGAATTAAACCAACATCTGATAGTTATTATCTTCCATCAATGCCGCCCTTCGGCACCACCGAGCGTCGGTGGCTCAATGGCGTGGACTGTCGCCTTCCTTCCGGGAGGGCTGAGGTTCAAATCCCGACACGTACCAATGTGTTTTCGAATTTTCGAAAATATATGTACGTTATCCGACGCTCTTACGGTGAAGGAAAACATCCTGAGGAAACCTTCATGCACGCCTGCGAAGAGATTCGAAGGTTGTGTGTGAAGTCGTCCAACCCGCACTGGGCCCGCGTGGACGACTAAGGCCTAAACACCCTATACGGGTAGGCTCGTGCCCCTCGGTGGGGACGTTTAATGAGCTGATGATGATGATGATGAATGCCGCCCTGCGCCCGTCACCCGAGACAACAGGTGTTACGTCTGTTAAACCCTGTAATTTCACTAGCTACAGCGCCCTCACCCAGAAACACAAAGGTGCATAACACTTCTATTTGACGGGACGATATCTTGTACTGCGGTGGTACCTACCTAGACGACTCAGTACCAAGTCTACCACCTAGTAAAAGAATTGTTTAATAAAAATAACTAAACACAAAAAAATAACTATTAAAAGAACTACTTATGCATTCCATTTCGTTTACCTATTAAGACATAGTAAGCTATTTATTTATTAGCAAGATTACACAAAATTGGCAGTAGTTTATTTAATTTTTTAATGTAATAATATGAATGATGGATTTATTATATTTTGAAAAATAATACCTTCATAGAATAATCATAGGTACCTATCGCTTCATAATGAGCACATAGTAAAGACGCAGATACCGGCAGTACTTCTCTTATTACAATATCACAAGGCACTATATTGAGTAATCATCTATACATATAAATTAAATTGGAGTGTCTGTTTATAATAATTAAATAAAGGCTTTGAACTTTATTGAAACACTCGTTTTATACTAAATTGTATACATTACATACACCAAAACAACATTTTCAAATTGATGTCTGTCTGTTCGTTTGTTCCGGTAATATCTGTAATAGCTGGACAGATTTAGACAGGACTTTTTTGGCAGGTAGTTGATGCAATAAGAAAAAACTAAGGCTTCCTTTTTTTCGAAAAAGCCCACATTTTATTGAGAAAAATAAAGCGAGTTAATTACGCGCGGAGGCAGCGGTCGTGCGTCGCGTTCACAGATTTCCCAATACAGGAGATGGGACAAGCCGCGTTTAAAGTGCGACAACTGTAAGCTCAACGAGCATACACTGGCTACCAGTTTACGCTCTGTGAGATGAGTCAAGACGCACGAATATTAGAAGAAATTACCGTTTTTTTCCAAAAAGCCATCCTGTGCAATTGTAACATGCCATCATCGCAATGAATCAGTAAATTTACCAAGAAATATAATAACTTTACACAGGTAAGAACCGAAAAGAAATTGCGACACTGGGACTGCGTATAAACTTGGCGGCTTGTCCAGTCTAATGTATATTCTGATGTCTGTGGTCGCGTTAGTTGCGTGCTTTAGCGAAGCGACTTTTAGTTATGTTTTACCGCGGGAGAATATCTTACATCGCGGGTAACACCGCGGGGCACAGATAGTTTAAAATATTCTCGCAAACCAGGCGGTATTGTTTTAAAGATATCACGTCAGTGACTAGTGCATTGTACACAAAGTGTCGTAGATAATTGACATTAATAATTACAATATGAGGCTCCGATTCTACATTAACTTTCACCATTATCCAGTTCTTATTGTTTTAATTGACAACCCATCTGGTGTATTAAGAGCGTCGGTGGCTCAATGTAGACTGTTGCCAGTGGCGTGCACAGATATCGTGAGTAGGGTATGCAAAGTGAGTGGACACTAATTGCAAAAACAATAAACAATTTACTTTTTAGTTACCGAATAATGTAATGTAGTAAACAATACAATTGATGGAATGCATATTATAAATCAGACTTAATACATATTATAAGGTATTATTTATTTATTTTAATTTTGGTTATTATTTTTATTCAATTCACTTAATTTTAATTTATTAATTAATTGTTTTCATTTACATTTTTGTCAAATTGAATGCTGTTGATGACAGCAATTCGCCTATGGTTTCAAATCTGTAGAGGAAAATGTGCGAATAAGTCGACATCGTGTATATGTTGACGATTTTCCGAGTTATCAGGATGCACAGGGTATGCACTGCTTATTTGCATATGTGGAGTGCACGCCGCTGACTGTTGCCTTCCGACCGGGAGGGCGCCGTTTTCTAAGAACCCAGAGTGCAAGCTCCTTGGCTTAAATTGGACGTAAATGGGGCTTTCTGAATGTCAGTGGATATTTATATTAGGTACGTAAATATGGCTCATGTAACAAGAAAGAACATATAATTTGAAAAAAAACTTAGTCTTCGATAACTTTCAGAAAATCCAGTGAATGCACAAACATGACACTATTTTTAAATATACATGTTACAGATACTTTTGAATTGTCAATTGTTATTATTATCATATTTTTTGTGACTCTACCACCGGTTCGGAATAAGTAGGATATTCGAGAAGAGCCGGCAAGAAACTCGAGTTACTCTTTTAATCTTTTTATATCCGTCCGTCCTCCTTCTTCAAACGAGGTTTAAAGAGAGCCCTTTCCTCTTGATAGGCAGCGGTATGGCTTTGCCCTTAGCATTAAAGTTGTCCATGAGCGACGGTTACCGTTTTCCATCAGATGAGCCGCCAGCTCGTCTCGTCATATATATCAGTGGTTACAGAGTTTTGTCAGTTATATTTATTAATACATAAATATATCTGATTAAACAGATATAACTTTTGCTCCATATTCGGTATACACTGCTCAGGTGTTTAATCTGTCTCAGTATACGACTTAGCAACTTTATAGCTATTTAGCTATAAAGATAAATTGTATGTATTACATCAAACTATATGACAAATGCAATAGGTCACAGTTATTTTATGCCAAAGCTCTAAGCATAGATATGGCGTAGCGCGCTAATTCTAAATCTATGGCTCTTAGATAGATAAACGTTTTATATATATTTTAATAATATCGGCAATCGTATGTGTAAACCTTATGTTCCTGATGTTATAGTGTTAATAACTGCCCTGGCAAACAAACAAAATTAAACCTTATATTAGATTGGAGTAGTTTCTAAAATATATACGCTGAGATCCTTTCATGCTGGTAACCAAATAACCTTTACTTAAAAGGGAGACTAGAAAAAAGAATTTAATAAAAAAATGGTTCTTTTTCTCTCTTCAATTTATCGTATTCCACTGCTGGACATGTCTCCCCTATTTGCGTCAGATATCACCGTCCTCTGTCTTCTTCATCCAGCCTTCACCAGCAACCTTTCACAAGTTGTCAGTCCACCGGCCCATGGTTGTTCTACGCTATGTTTGCCAAGAGTTTTTTTGCCCCGCACCACAAAATTGTGGAACGAGTTGCCACATGCGGTATTTCCGGACAGATACCAGGCCTTCAAGAAAAGAGTGTATTCCTGCTTTAAAGGCCGGCAACGCATCTTGTAGCTCCTTTGGTGTTGCAAATGTCCATGGGCGGCAGTATTCACTTTCCATCAGGTGATCTGTCTGCTCGTTTGCTCCTATCCTATAAAAAACGCGGTTTTCACTACGCAACTCACGAACTCGGAGTATTTCTATTTACTTCGAAAAAACGATTAAAATTAACTTATTTATCGCCATTCCATCACAAATGACAACGCAATTATTATGTTGACCGGTACAAAATCAATCAGATTACGTCACACGTCGGTTCAGTTTTTATAGAAACGAATGTTTTATCAACATTCTCGACCTCTCTAATGCCTGTGATTTATTATAGCAACCTAGAATTCGATCTGTCTTTATTATACCTTATATGATGGATAAATTATATTGCCCTTACTGTTATCTAGGCTTTATTTTTATTTTTTTTACAATTATAGGTTTGCGTTTGACGCCGCCTTGCCTGATGTTAAGCACAGACGAAGCGCCTAGGATGGAGCACACTTACCTAGATAAAAACCTATTCACTCTTGATTTAAAGATCTCCATATTGTACCTTTCGGGAAACACAAACTCCGGCAGCGAGTTTCACAGCTTCGCAGTGCGAATAAAAAACGAGGATTCAAAACGCTTCGTACGACACTTTGGAATTTCCACCGTGTACGGATGGCGTTTTGCCGACTGACGGGTAGTCCGATGTGAAAATGGGCTTGGTGGAACAAGGTCATGCAGTTCTTGTGCACACTCCCCGAAGTGTATACGGTAGAAAACCGAGAGACTTGCGACTCTACGCCGGTGTTCAAGGCTTTGCAGCCGACTCTCGACCAGAGAGTCGTTTCCAATCAATCTTTTGGCACGCCTCTCGATCGACTCCAGAGCTTCCAGCTGATACTTGGCTGATCCGTCCCAAAGATGAGAACAATATTCCATACAGGCTCTCACTTGTGCTTTATAGAAAGCAAAAAGCTGATGTGAAGTAAAATACCTTCTCACCTTTCAGAGTACACCAAGCTTCTTTGAAGCCAATTGAGCTTTGGACTCAATAAATGGACCAAAGTTAAGAGTCGATGTAAGAGTCGCGCCCAAAAGCTGGAGGCCCTCGGTTACTGGAATGGATACATCTCGGAAAGTAGGAGCAAGCTCGAAAGCTCTCTTTTACGTAGAAAAAAGACATGCTTGGGTTTTATTAGCGTTGAACCTAACAAGATTGTAATCTCCCCAATCGACAACTGCCTTTAATGATAAGTTCAGACGCTCGACCATTTTTACATACAAAGATATAAAAATATGGTCGCTTTTTTGTACCTTATTTATAAACAGGACCTAGGGCGTCGACTATTCGACCGTACGTCGTTCAACCAAACGACCGATTAGCCCCACTTAAAAGCCATTTTTCGACCCTAACACTATAATTAGCCTAACGGCACCACTAGCATCACATACATTAAAGTTCAGATAATGAAGATGAAAACATAGTCAGATGCTTCTGAACTTTTGAAGCATTCACTTGCCTAGATGTTGCCTTGCGTATGATGTACCATACCTAAGCGGGTAGGCTTCCTTTGGCAGACGAACATTCAAGTTTTTTAAGTGTTGATCTTACTTGTGTTACTACAAAACGGTCTTAACTTTTCTTTCCTATTTGTCATCAATATTACGTATTTACATCAACAGATATTGATGTAAATACGTTTTCATTTACCTGAAAGCCAATCGTATATATTTTCTCTTGTGGAGTGTGGACCAAGTAAAGGGCGTGCTTATTACACACGTGTGCCCTACATCCACTTATCATTATAAATAGAACTGTTTTATCTATATATCTTAGGTTTCCGTGTAGTCAGCCATTGGGACTGGTCAGTAAATCATTTGATTTAAGGATTTTGGGTTGGACCCCTATGCAGTGAACTGTGTGCATGAACATATAAAAGGTTTTATTATTTTAATACTTTGCCATTTGAAATACTGTAACCAGTAGTGGTTTTACACCTGGAGCTGTAGGGCTAGTGCCCAAGCCAACAAATTTTTAGAGCGAAATAATTTGGAAATGAGAGAAAAAAATGTTTCCCAATATTAGATACTAAATGCTAATTAAAGGAAATGAATTCCCGCGTTATTGTAAATTCCAAGTATTGAAAATATTGTATCATTTGTACTTGTATATATTAGTGGTTGGATGCGGCATTTTCTTCAGTGCCCAGGGGTGACAAGAAGTTATAATCCGGCCCTGAATGTAGCCCTCACGAATCACTTTTACGTGACCGCGTAGTCCACCCGTTGTTACTTACGCAACCACAGATTTCCCAATACAGGAGATGGGGCAAGCCGCGTTTAAAGTGCGACAAATGTAAGCTCAACGAGCATACACTGGCTGCCAGTTTACGCTCTGTGAGACGAGTCAAGACGCACGAATATTAGAAGAAATTACCGTTTTTTCCAAAATGCCATCCTGTGCAATTGTAACATGCCATCATCGCAATGAATCAGTAAATTTACCAAAAAATATAATAACTTTTCACAAGTAAGAACTGAAAAGAAATTGCGACACTGGGACTGCCTATAAACTTGGCGGCTTGTCCAGTCTAATTGTATATTCGGATGTCTGTGTACGCAACTAACGACTTATGGAGCAGTGAGACTAATCAACTAACATATATGTTCTAGATACGAATGCATAGTATTTAATCGAGATATGAGATTTACTTTCGGATTTTGGATTGGCATAAAGAACTAGACCATGTACGCTAAAAATTTATGAATTTATCGATCACATTCTTCATATTACGACCAGCCGCGATAAAATCTACATTTAACATTCTTAGTGCATTCCTCGGGCCTAAATTTGATAAATAATGGTTGAATTGTTCAATGGTTAGATTATGTATATAAATAAGAAAGGAGATATATTGTTAACTCGAATAAGAAGAACAACAACAAGGGAAGTAAAAATTTTAAAAGGTAATGAGACTTACATAAGTAACCTACCTCATATAATCAATAATTATATTTTATCTTTGATTAGATTCCATTAATTAAGTCATAAATTGGAGTATTATAAGGTAGAGTCATATTTATGTCAATATAAGCATTATGTGAGTTGATTTATAAATAGTACTTGAAATTAAGAACAAAACTCAATTATTAAAACATTCGTTTCAACAAAAAAAACTTGTAAAAAATATATTTAAATTTATTTACACAAAAATAAATAATTTAATAAAACACACCTTAGCTTATGTTAGTAGCCTATAAAGAAAAGAAAAAAATGGCAGATATTAAATAAAATAAAATTAAGTATAAATAACATAAACAACCTTCACAACATAACCAATAAAAAAGTCAACAAAATCATGGTAACAATTTTAAATAACAGGTACATCTTTCAAAACAGTAACATAAGTTCAAGGCAATAAACGTATGCAATACAAACTTATTTTTAAGTTCTAATTCTCGTTTTGTATAAATATTAATTTGATAAGTGCTAACTCCCCACAAAACCTACGGGTTTCCACTCGTAAGTATATCACATTTATCGACAAAGCAACACCAACCTGCGATTGTCGTCCAGTAACAATTTGTTACATGCTCTACTTAATAATTTATTGACTACCGAAAATGCTCTAGAGTGGTCGGTCGATCGGTGGCTGCAGACCCAGCGGTATATGGTTATGGAACTTCGGTTCCTCCCCTTCACCATCCGCACTCCTTCCTTCTAACTGCTGCGGAACCCCATACTCCTGTGACGGCTGCTGGTTGCGTATATCATCGTCTGGCATAATTCTGCCATGCTGAGCATACTCTTGTACGTGGTGCGCGTATTCATGAGCGTGCTGCGCGAAATCAGGATTCTGCTGAGGAAAATCGTGATTCGGCTGACCATACTCCTGTTGCGGCGCCCCGGTCATCTCTGGTTTAGCTGTAATGCGTGTGACTGGTCTAGTTTAGTTGCTGTTCATACTGGGGCTTGTCTTCAGATCTGCTGCTGTATATGGTGCTGCAACTGATGCTGGTAATCGTGGTACTCTTGTTCGGAACCTATGTGCTGCTCAAACACCTGCACTTGTTTTGAACGTGAATGAGTGGTCATCGAGTTGTTGTGGAAAGTGACCTTCTTGATGGAAGTGCCCCTCTTGCTGGCCGTTGGGCTGGAAGTGTCCATCTGGTACTTGGACTGGGGTTAAGTCATGCGGCTGCGCAGGGACTGGCGACCAGCCATCGTGGTCTAACGCAACAGCAGGCTGGGTCGGCTGAACGTGCACGGCTGGCTGAGCTGGGCTGTAAGGTTTCGTGGATGAACGGAAGTGCAATGGACCGCAGTAGCAGGCTGTTAAGTTGGACTCAGGTGAGAGGAATTCAGCGTGGCATGCAGAAATGCCGTCGGAGTAGTTCTGCGACATAGTCATTCCCATGAGCGTGATCAATAAATTCATGACCCGCTGTTTGTGGTACCAATTGAACTGGAGGCCTGTTTACCAAAACTTGTTCGTATATCGATTGAGCCGGTAATCCAGGTGCTGGCAAAGGAACTAGAGGGCTTTGATAATTTACTAACGGATATCTGGGATATGTCGCGAAAAATGATGTCTGCACAGCGTTGCCAGGACGAATGACGTATGGAATTCGTTGAGCCAATGGAAGAATTGGAGCAGCTATTTGAGCAGGTTGAATTGGGGCAAATGGTATATGGTTAATAGGATTGTAACGTGGCGTGGTGTCAACTGACGTGTGTCCATGAAACACATGGTTTGGTGCTGGTTGCCACTAACGAACTGTGGGACGGGCGAAATAGGATGGATTACTGTTGGGGCTGCCTGAGGCACAGGAATGAGAGGAGTGGCCGGCACTACAGGAGGAGCTGGCAACACAGGCACAATCGGCTTAAGAGGCACATGATGGTGATGATGATGGAAGTGATGATCTGGTTTGGGAACTACCAAAGTTTTCGTTTATGTGAGGTATTTCGACCAAGTGGGATGCAGGCGGTGGTAAACTTGTGACCGACCTGGATAGGATAACGCGGTACTAGGGGGGCGATTACCGTCTTTTCACAGCTGCAACTGCCGCAGTCGGGGGATACGTCACGACAAGTGGCTTCAACAACGAGTGCGTCACATGCGGAATGTCATGGCCTAGTTTGAAAGGCGGCACCGCGGAGTAGATCCCTCTCTTATGATGTTTGAGTCGCCCGATCAGTTTCGCCTTCGCTTTCAAATGGGCCACATCTCCCGCCGCGATGCACACGCACGCGGTCAGCACCAGCAGTATCTGAAAAGCACCACGCACCATTTTAATGAGCTCACTTCGAAACACTAAGGTCACAACACTTCACTGCACTTCGCGGATTCCTGGATACTTACAGAACTTAGTCTCATGACGAACGGTCGCCTGTTCAATACAACCACCACTCAGAAACCGAGTGTCATTGCGCCAATCACCTATACTTATAACTTAAATCGTAACGCAATTGTATGTAGCCCGCGTTCAGTTTTCACTTGGGGAAGCCGGACGCCCCAGCGAACTTCGTCCTTACACGATTATGCTTTCGACCACCTAAACGTATGTATCTAATGTTTCTTAAATTCACAGCCCTATATTGGATCTTATTGCATTGGAATAGCGCTCAGATGTATATGTTTGAAACGGTGCCGTGCTGTCACGTCGCAGTTTTGTCATTCCCGTAACATAGGTGCGTGTGCGCATACCAAACGGTTAAGAACGTAATAGGGAGAAAATTGTAACAATACAGTCAATGGATACAGGTCCGCACTTAGAATTCAAATGGTCAGCTGATAACTTGTTGAAGTAGAAGCATTTGACTACTAATATGTAAGTGTTGTTGTGCATCACTATACATTAATGTGATGCCAATAAATCTAGTTCTTCGAAAGATAGAGTATTAATTAATTATTTCAATTTACATTTATAACTTAAAATATTTTTAAGAGCTTATTCAATTATTTTATTAAGCCATATTTCATAATTACATATCAATGTAATTAGTCCTGTCCCTCATCTTTAGGTTCCAAAGCCATCCTCACCTCACGGTACAGGTATCTACTGAACCGCAAATGCAATAGGTACTGGGAAATGTGCCAGTGGTAAACATTTATATTATTATGGCGTACATGGAAATAAATATAGCAAGCAGCCAAAACTTGTGGATTGGTCAATTACAAAGAATCCAACATTAGGCCAGCCGCCAATGGACAGGTTTCATCGGCGATGGTTAGTCTCAACTAAATAATAAATCATTTATATAACAATAGCTAATGAAACCTTCCGCAAATATGCATTAGACCAGTACCATTTTGGTGGTAGTAAGGACTACTTTATCTCAAAAGTCATTTTATCGAGCTGTGTCCCGAGTCCGCCCCTGTATTAGGACACCGGCGCGCGCGCGCACGTCCTGCGTTACCGAATACGATCACTTTCCTTAGCTCTCACTATCGAGCGCCGCGTCATCGCTGATCTAACTAATCTGGGTGATCGCCATTGCTACATCAATTGGGAAACCTTTTGGTGACGTATCTGACTCGTGTATGCGGAATTACTGACACAAGTATTACTACTTTGGTGGCGTATTTTATTTATGGTAGAAAAATCTAAAATAAGTCATGTTTTTCGCATGGGATTTTCACGGTTGCTGATAGCCGTTAAGCTCCACCGGGCCAGCGCAAATGGTATGAAAGCTATCGGTAATATTTTTGAGGTATGATACAATTTACTGCAAATATTGGTGGTGATAGAATTATAAAAAAAAATATATTATGTTTTGACGATTCAAAAGTATATCTCTAAAGATTGATTTGAATAAATTGAATTTTGAGCAAGCATCATGGAAGGTTAACATCGACTAGGAAATATAATTTGGTTCCAAAAAATTGTGGAGTTTTCCAAAACACAATTGAATATGAGGTACTAAAAATAAAAAAGCAGGTAATTATTTGTAAGTTCTGTAACTTAACATTGGCCGCTCTTACGTCACCCCCGGGAGGAGATGGTGATTGATAAGTCTAGAATGAGGTTAACCATGCTGAAATTAATAAATCTTGCATCATCATCATCATGATCGTCTCTTTTTTTATATATAATGAAATAAAATAATAATAATAGCGAGGCAGCATAGTGTACGACCACAGCCTGTTTCAATAGGGAACATGCAAATGTAATATAAATGAATATTTTGAAATTAAACTGATAAAATAACACAAAAGAAGGGACACCGTAAGGTTTATATATTAATTAACGCTATTTTTTAGAAGTAATTACGAATTGAAATTACTTGAAACGGAACGTAAAATAAAACACCAATCACTGTCATTTACGTCATCTATGTATGACATATTATTTTGACGTTAAAGGTTTAGTAAAAAGTGAACATTAAAACGACAAAATCGGCATTTTTCGAATAAAAATGAAATTTAGGACTGTAAAAGCAGACTCCAGGAAACTACCAAAGTTAATGTTGACATGGTTGTAATTTATTTTTGTCGGAAGTGAGTTTTATAAACCGCAATAAGCCTGATGCGAAATATGAACTTTTTACGGTACTTTATTGAAATATCAAAGCATAATGTCTACTGATAATCTAGAAATGATTATTTTTCATCACCAAACATCATAATGAAAGTAGTGAGCAAAAAGAAAAGGTTATATTTTAACTCATCAAAGTGTGAGCAGAAACTGCTTGGAAAATGCTGCCCTGAGGATTTCCACATGGAACTGCCCTGTGCAGTCCTCATCCATGGCACTTACACTACGCTCTAAAGATGAACCAGGAACAAAGAAGAAATAATAATAATTTCCTTTGTTTTAAAAAATCATTATTTTATTTATATCATAATTGGTAAGTTTGTATGTTTTTGTGACTGTAATATAAGAAAACAATATTAAACTTGGTGTATTTTCAATGCTTCCAAGAATTTTTCATTTTTTTTATTATTACTGATTCAGGTGTCAAAGGCATTATTCTGCTTTAGCATTCAAAAATATGATAATTAAGAGCGCTAGTATATCCTATATCTATGGGCATGAGCATCTCTATTCACAAAGTTTTTTAACTTTTTAACATGATTCCTTATCTTTACAATAAAAAGTTACAGACAACTTTGTTATTGTATTTGTGCAACAAGCAGATAATAATAACAAGTATATTCTTACATCAAAGGCGTCTTCATCGCATCGAAAAATAGTTTGAGGAAATTCATCGTCTTCACAGCTCGAAATCTCTTTTTCCCGTTTGTGTCAGTCAAAAACAATATGATTGTTATTAGAAGAACACATTGGCACAAAGTATGATCAACGCGGCTTTTTTTTCGGAGTATCAATTCATTAAATCCATACATTATCAGTCATTTAAAATTCTTATAAATTAGGTCTCGAGAGTCGAGAAAAAAATGCAAAAGTATGAAAGTCCTTGAGGAAAAGGAGATACATTCACATATCTGACGTAAAACGTCACGCCAGCCCGTTTTGGCGCGAAATTTGAAATTGTCAATTTCAAACCGCATTTTTATGCAGAAAATGACAGTTTTTTTATTTTTAAATATACGTGTGGTCTATTCCAAATGTAGTTCTTTAAAATAAACACAAAAATAAAATTTGTGCATCTTCCCTATTCCAAGGAAAGAACCAACGAATCAAAAAAAATCGGTTAAATAGTGTTGACAACCAGAGTTTGACATTATATGTCAAAAGTATTCGGTGAAATATTGTGTTTATTGTAAACAAAGCGCAATAATTTAAACAGAGAAAGTATGGATTTTTTCATGGTGGATAATGTTTGTAGAATATGCCTTCAAAGCAAAGATACATTATTTTCTTTATTCCGTAAAATAAAAGAGTCCTCGCCATTCGAAAAACTTGTTAACAAAACCAATCTCAATATCCAATTGGATGATACTGGACCGTCTTCAATTTGTTCACAATGCTTAATAGAATTAGATACAACTGTGTCTTTCTTAGATAAATGTGAAAAATCCAATCAGCTTTTATCGGAAAGACTTCAAACAACAGTGCCAACACAGAGTATAGTCGAAAGTAATTTAGAAACCACTGGTGAAAAAGGCAACTGTAATGAACTGTATATAAAACCTACTACATCGGGAGTAATTGAAAGTGAAAAAAAAACGTTGGCATAAACAGAAATGTAGCCGACAGTCCTGCAGAAGAGTTAGAGGAAGCTGTTAATAGTCAAACACCTATTGAAATAGAACCAGCAAAATGTTCCGAATGCGGTTCGTTGCGGCGCTGTAAACACTGGGCGCCACCGACCACTCACACTTGCCAGTATTGCCAAAAAGTATTTACTAGAAAATTCAATTTTAAATTACATTTGTAAGTAGCTCTATATACTTTCTAAATTGGGAAACATCTGACCAGACTTAAACAAATATTATTGTAGGTATCAACTTTCTTTTAGGACTAGCCTACTCATTAGCTGTTTCACTGCCAGGATTCCAGACACAATAGAAAGCATATTGTTCTGTTGGATATATCCATCAACGACAGTTAAAGGGTTAATTACTTAACAATTGTTTGTAACTGGTGTTCTACAAGAGGTTTTACATTAATCTAGAACTAGTAATCTAGAAGCAAACTATGTGCTCTTCAAAATCTAGGACCCAAACTTTGTTTCCTCCCTCACGATCACAGGTTTATGAAATTCAGCAGTTACCTCTTACCGACAGTGGTTTGCTTATTGGTAATTTTCAAAATTATAAAAATAAGTGGATGCAGCTACAAACACCCAGTGTAAAGGGGATCTGCAATCTGTATAAACAGCAATTGCCATTATTTAACTAAATTTAAAAATAACATCTATATCTTTGACTACCCATTTGGTGTTGCGGTTGAGACATTGGCTGCAACACCAAGGGTTCCGGGTTCGATCACTGGGCAGTAGTAACATTTGTGTTCATGAACATGTCTGTTTGTATTGGTCTGATTGTTTTCTATGTAAAATATATTTATATTTACAAATGAATTTATATATGTATTCTTATCCATTGTTTAGTATCAATATTGCAGGCTTATGCTTAGTTTGGGGCTAGATGGCGCTATGTGTATGTCATCATGGATATTTATTGTTGTGCATGGACATTAACAGGAAAGCCTTCATTTAGCAATGTTCATATTAAGCTGTAATGATAGTAATAAAAAAAATCATGAAAAACATTTATTCCATATGAAAACACCTTACATTGAAACAAACATAGACACAAGACATGATTTAAGGTGGTCTTATCGCTAAAAAGCCATCCCTCAGATGAGGATATACAATGGGGAGTGTTCCAACGAACTGTTCGATCAACCTGCTGTTCAGTTGCATCATTGGACTACCCGCCATAAGATGAAATTCCATCCTCATCATCTTGATGGTTTGCGCTCGACTACAGTTCGATTTATGCGCAAATTTTCTTCCACGTACTTCGCTAATATGATATGATCTACCAGCAGCTGTATTTCCTGACAAATACGACATAGGAACCTTCAAGAAAAGAGTGTATTCCTTCCTTACAGGCAAGCAATGCACCGGTTGCGCTTCTGGTGCCACCGTTCATGGGCGGAGTTGAACACTTTCCATCAGGTTTCTCTCTTGCTCATTAGCTCCCTATAGCATAAAAAAATGGCCAAGTGCTATTGCAGCAGCAAGTAACATAAAATAAAGTATTTTTTATTTACTTAGGCACTTACTACAGCTTTAATATGAAAAATAATGGTTCACCATATAAAAAAATACACACCAGAAATCGTTCAAACTAAATTTCGTTGTTAGAATTTATAGTAATGTACAATATATATTTTTTTATTTTATTTTAGAAATTAGTGGGGTGGGACAGTTTTTTTTTAACTTTAGAAGTGTCTCTCGCGCAAATTATTTAATTTATAAAAAAAATATTAGAAACCTGTATATCATTTTTCAAGTTCTATACATTGATACCCCACAGAGGATAATTTTTTTATTGAGAATTTGGCTGGGCATAAGAAAAGTAAACGTAACTGATATTTCAGGAAACGTCATCTCGGCGAGCGCGAGTGGCCGTGCCCGTCTTGCGGCCAGCGACTGCTGACACGGTGGCTGGCGCAGCAGCACTGTGCGCCGAAGCCGAGGCGGGCGTGCCCTGTTCCTGGATGTGGGAAGACGTTTACCACTAATACTAACCTTAATACTCATATACGGGTACATAATGGTAAGTAAGTATAATAGGGATGATGACAATTTTTTTTTCTGTTATTATATCGATGGACCGCATAATAATAAAAACATTGGTAAAAAAATTACTCCGTTAACATTAAAACTCACAGAGATTTTCCAATTCTAAAAACACATTAATGGACTTTCCCAAAAACGCTTCATACAAATGGCTACCTAGTTATGACGTCACGCATCAGTAATTAGTATGCATAGTTTGTGAATTTTGTACTACAACTATATTAAATGTTGCGTTTACTAAAACGGTTTCATAGCAAAAGTTGCTTTAAATTGTATGTGTTATCCTTTTGTAAACAAATTTTTGACAATTAATGTACTTTAAAAATGGACTTGCCCATCTAACTAAGAAGACTAATAAAATTCATAAAACATGAGTTTTCGAGCTGAGAGTTAGCACATTGTTATATGTAACCCAGATTTGTAATAATATGAAATAGTTCTTACGATTTCAGGACCCAGTCATCATGCCTATTGGCTCTCTTTTGTTATATTTATTATATATGTAGATTGTTACTTTAGCTGTAAGCCATCCTGTTAACATAAAATAAATAAATATGGCTTTTTTATAATTAATTAAAGAGCTCTTAATCTTGCTTGTTTGCTGAAAAGAGATAAAGACTAAAATTATATTTCTTTTATTAAAATTTGATGACCCATTTGGTTTAATGGCTGAGACGTCGCCTACTAGCCAAGGGTACCAGGTTCGATCCCTGAGCAGTACTTACCAACATTTGTGCATGAACATGACTGTTTGTATTGGTCTGGGTGTTTCTATGTATAATATGTGTGTATTTATAAAAAAAGTATTTAAATATATTTAGTAAGCATATTACAGGGTAATGCAAAGTTTGGGGCTAGACGGCGCTGTGTGAATGTCAGTGGATGTTTATTTATTTACTACTATATTATTATTTAATGATAAACAATTTGCATTTAAAGATTTGTAATAGTAGCAATGATTAATAAACATAAAATTTTAATCCTAGGTCCAGCGAGAAATTTTTATTGATTGAAATTAATACATCCGGACAACAGCTGAATATTTATTAATAATAAACTTTTATTGCACATAAAACACATAACAAGTGAAAACAAAGACAGAACAAAAAGTGTACAAACAAGGCAGTCTTATCACTAAAGAGCGATTTCTTCCAGTGTGTTTTATTTTAAAATACAACTTTTTATGTTGCAGGGGAGAGGCCTTTTGCATGTACAGAGTGTGGCAAGACTTTCACGAGCAAGAAGACACTGAATGATCATGTCAGGATTCATACAGGTACCTACTAAATGGCTTAATCTCTAATATATCATCAGCCTAAAACGACCTACTGCAGGGCACAGGCCTTCCCGTTCAGCATAGCTATGGACAGATTGGTCTGTAACCCCACCACGCGGGCCCAATGCGGATTATAATGTGGATTAGGCGTGAACGATTACCAGCCTCTCTCTTTGGGATAAGATTAGAAAATATTGAATCCTCAAGAAAACTAAAGTTACCGACATAGCCAGTTGGATCAGCAAGTTGAAGTGGCAGTGGACTAGATAGTTGTTGGAGCAGACGAGTTCTGGAGTGGAGACCGCGTCTTGGCAAGCGTAACGTAGGACCGTCAGACCGACGACTCGATGGAGGCTGGATGAAAAAAGCGGGGAACCGGGATATTTGTTGAAAAATGGGAGAGACCTATGGCCAGCAGTGGACAACGATAGCTTGAAGCCAAGAGAGAAGATAATTTTACTAATGGATTATTAAATTTTATGCATAATTTAAAAAACTTGCTGAGTTTCTTGCCGGATCTCAGTCTTTCGGCCCTGAACGGGATAAACCCATATGGTGTAATGGTTGAGACATCAGCTATTACACCAAGGGTTCCGGGTTCGAGCCCCAGATAGTACAAACATTCGTGTGCATGAACATGTCTGTTTGTAATGGTCTGGGTGTTTTCTATGTATAATAATTATGTATATATTTACAAACAAAAATGTGAATAAGTTTGTTTATCAGTTGTTTAGTACCCTAACTACAAGCGCTTAGAATGGGGCTGGTGTGAATGTCAGTGGATATTTATTATTAAATGACTTTTTTATTTGAATACTAAAATCAGTGCCGGATTAAGACTACTCGGGGCCCTAAGCAATCCACACTTGTGGGGCCCCCCTGTCAGTATGTCAACAGGAATTAGTAGCATAGCGCAGTAGTTGACAACATAGGTAATGATTTTTCACTTTGTGAGTGTTAGTTTTGTCAGTTAGGTTAGGACATTGCAGGCTATATCACCTGTTTCTCCTAAAAGAAAGACGATTCCGTGCTTCGGAGGGCACGTTTAGCCGTCGGTCCCGGCCGCCTTCGAATTGTCGTCAATCAAAACCGGTCAAAGGCCGTGAAGCGGTTTCAAAACTCTGAAACAGGGACTTGTGTGAGGTCAGTCCACTCGCTAAGAAAAAGAACAAGAATTTGTCTTTAAAAAACCTACACGATTAAAAAAAACAAGAGTAACATACTCGAATCCGCGCACTGCGAAAAAAACGCAAGTCGATTTTGCATGAAATTATTTTTCACCGAACATAATCGCAGTGCGCGCATAGGTTACTATTGAAAAATATTAGTATTTTTCTAAAATAAGATGAAAATATATTAAACGTACCTTGGAAGTGGAGTAGGTGCCACAAAAACAAAAACTAAAGCACTTATTTAATTATTTACAAAAAAAATGCGCCTTGCGGCTTAGTCGGGCATTCACTGATGATGATTTCCCAGTAAACCTTCTGTTCATTTTTTTTGTGCTTCGTCGGGGGCCCCCCTGGACGTGGGGCCCTAAGCGAGTGCTTAATTTGCTTAAGGGTTAATCCAGGACTGACTAAAATGAAGGCATTGTCGTAGGCGCCAAACCGTATATATGTCCAGTATGCGGCCGTCGTTTCGCTACGAACAAGCTGGCCGCGCATGCGCGTACCCACTCTGGGTCGCGGCCGCACCGCTGCCACCACAGCTCCTGTTCCCGAGCCTTCCACACGCCGCGGGCCCTCAGACTACATGCCGCTACACACGGACCACCGACAAGGAACCATGCGTGTGGACTGTGCCCCGCTGTTTATAGCCATCACCAGTCATTAAGAAAACACACGAGGCAGAGACACCCACAGGTATTATGCTCGTAGCACACTCGTAGAAGCACTTTAGAACCGCATTTAGCATAACTAGTGGCGCACCTTCTACACGTCGACGGCGTTTCGACTACACGCGGCTACACATGGGCCATCGGCATGAACACAATATGCATTTCATTGCACATATAACACTGCTCGTAGCAATCATATACCGCTCGTAACATTACTAGCGGCTTTCCCCACTCCGCGGGTCTTAAGACTACATGCCGCTGCCCATGGGCCTCCGGCAAGGAACCATGCGTGTGGACTGTGCCCCGCTGTTTATAGCCATCACCAGTCATTAAGAAAACACACGAGGCAGACACCCACAGGTATTGTGCTCGTAGCACACATAATGCCGCTCGTAGCACACGTTTTACGAGCCGAACAATGTGGCTTCATGCGGCTACGCGCCGATTGCCCAAACGTCTACAGCCACAAGCAGAGAGGTGAGTAACAAAAAACAACAACATCGGCAGGCAATGGAGCCTAGCACTCGTAGTGTTACTAGTGGCTTTCCAGAAACTGAAACTGGCAGAAAATTCTATAAAAAAAAAGCAATGGCCAAGAACGAAAAATGACCTGGTCCCTGTTTTCAATAGAATATGTTAAAATATTTGAAATATTTGCACGTTTCAGTCAAAGTTATAAATGAAACCACCCTTTTTTTGTAAATACTTTTGTGGTCCCTGACCATCGCTTTTTTCTGCTACAATATCTGCCAGTTTCAACCTCATGCTTTCCACACGCCGCGTGCACCTCGTGATATTGTTAGTGGCACGCCTTCCACACGCCGCGGGCCTGGAGGCTACATGCCGCTACACACGGTACGATAAGGAGTCATGCGTGTGGACTGTGCCGCGATGTTTATAGCCATCACCAGTCGCTGGGGAAACACGAGGCAGAGACACCCACAGGTATTGGCTCATAGCACTCATAATACCGCTCGTAGCACGTGTCACGAGCCGAACTACATGCGGCTACGCGCATGTTGCCCAAATGTCTACGGACGGTAAGTAAACGACATCGGCAGGTAACGGAGCGTACCACTTTTAGTCTTCTACGTACCAAGAGCGCTACGACTGCATGCCGTACGTAGCATGGCCCACCGACAAGGGACCATGCCTGTGGACTGTGCCCCGCTGTTTATACTGGTACACCCACAGGTAGCGTTCTCGTAGCACAAATAATAGCGCTCGTAGCACACGTTTCATATGCCATACAATGTGGCTACATACGGCTACGCGCCGATTGCCCAAACGTCTACAGCCACAAGGTAATGTTTTTTTTATCAAACTGATTACTTTTTTTATGATAGTAATATATTTACGCTACATAATTTTTACTTATTACATCACTGTCAAATTAAAAATGGCAAGAATCTGCGTCCTATCACCTTTTTTTGTTAACTTTCCCGATCTGCAACCTTAAATCCCGATCTTTTTGAGCTCATGTACCGATTTAAAACCAATCGGACCTGGCAACACTACTTATCTTTCGACAATTAGCTTTAGTGCTAAAAAAATATTCTATTATATAACACTGTTTCTTCTTTTCAGACTACTCAACCCCAAGACTGACAAGGCGAAAAATAGGCTTCACGTCACGAATACTCATTTTCCTACATTTAAGTACTGGTACTCAACCTTTGACGATTGTTTGGTGCCGACTCATATATTATAGCTTAAAATGTTTTTTATTAAAACTTGAAAACAGCGCCACTGAACCAGGCATAGAATTGCCAAATGATTCATTAAATTATCATCGATCTTCGACTGTAATACAGAAGATTAGCAAGTTGAAGTGGCAGTGGGCAGAGCGCATAGTGCGTAGAACCGATAGCCGATGGGAGGTTCTCGAGAGGCGTCCGCGTAACGGGAAACGAAGGTTTCGGAAACGAAATGTATATACGAGTACAAGTAATTTGTAACGCATATTTGTTAAATTTGTAAAAAAAAATATTCTATAGATACGTTTTATGATTACGATAGATACGTTTTACGAGTGAAATCTTTATTAGATTGGTTGCGGTCAAGGTTTCTGCACCGCTGCGGTTGCACCAACTGTCGTCAACTATCCATGAAATTATAAATATTGATATTTATTATCACACTTGGTTTTCGTGACATTATCTAAACCAGCGTCGATGGCTCAATGGTGTGGACTGTTGCCCTCCTGTCGGGAGGGCTGAGGTTCAAATCACGCAACGTACCAATGTGTTTTTTGATTTTCGAAAATATATGGACGTTATCCGACGCTCTTACGGTGAAGGAAAACATCGTGAGGAAACCTGCGCACGCCTGCGAAGAGATTCAAAGGTTGTGCGTGAAGTCGTCCAACCCGCACTAGGCCCGCGTGGACGACTAAGGCCTAATCACCCTATACGGGTAGGCTCGTGCCCCCGGTGGGGACGTTTAATGACCTAATGATGATGATTATCTAAAATCTTGAAACTTGTTCAGATAAAGACAGATTAAATCTATGCAAGTGATGTGTTATGTTCCGTATTATTTTAATTTGCTTACTGGTAATAAAGACATACTATTTATAAAGTAGTTTTAACTTAAGTACTAATTTAAAATTCCTCATTTTTTTCTATTATAATGAATTTTAAGATAAGAGACCTATAAGTGTGAATAAAAAAGTTAAAGTTAAAAGTTTGAACAATAAATTTTAGTACAATTTATTGTTCAAACTTTCTGAGCTTCTGAGCTTTCTGAGCTCTTATATATATATAATATATTTCGTAACATATTCAATTATTTGTAAAAGTACATACTCAAGTTAGATTTTCCAAAAATATAGGCAGGTACTGGTATTTTAAAAACTTCTGAGTGTACCATCATCATCAGCTCGGGCCTACCCGTATAGGGTGATTAGGCCTTCTCCACACGGGCCCAGTGCGGATTGGACGACTTCACACACAACCTTCGAATCTCTTCGCAGGCGTGCATGAAGGTTTCCTCACGAATGTTTCCTTCACCGTAAGAGCGTCGGATAACGTACATATGTTTTTCGAAATTCGAAAACACATTGGTACGTGGCGGGATTTGAACCTCAGCCCTCCCGGTAGGAAGGTGACAGTCCACACCATTGAGCCACCGACGCTCTTACACTGAGTGTACAAGTAAGTTTTATTTAATTCCTGACTAATTGAATTCATATAAAATTGTTGAATAAATAGTTTTATTTATAAAGCAAAATTATCATGAGGTAAATGAATTTTAGCTTAATAAAATATGTGCCTACTAAGAATTAATTTTACATTTTTATTACCTATACAATGGAAATCCATTACCTCCTTTGCCGCTCTATCACAGATTACCTACTTATTATACATTAATTTCAGGTTATCCATTTCGACAGCATTAGTTTTATTTATTAAATTATTATTCAGGTCATGGATTTCGTTTGAAAGAAACTGCATAACAATACAATTGTATTATGTTAGTTCTTTAGTATTATCAATAATGCAAGCACTAAATATTGAATATTTCTGAAATCATTTATCGTTAAAAAATCTAAGAAAAAATAACAATAAAAAAGAGAAAGTGTTATTTAATACAGTCCAAGTCGGGGGTGCAACGTTGCAAGTGCACAAAGGCCTTGCAGCATTTGGGTCATTGCACTATCACGAAATAGCGGCCACTGCGACAGTTTCTCGATTTGTTTTCTATTTCATCTCGGGGACCTTCACCCGTTTGCGCGACAGACGTTGTCGTGATTCTGGGGCCGAACCAAATCGATTTCCATGCACCGAACGAGATCACGAATTGTTAATGAAACCAATTATTTACGAAACAGTTTATTAAGAAACTTAAGTACAGTATTCTAAAACTAATAAGCTAAGTACAAAAATAATAAAAAAACACTATTATAACAATAACAATGCAATGCGTAATAACTACAACTAGATCACAGGTAGCCACGTCAATAAAAGCATTCAAATATACAATATATTTGATTATATATAGACAATTCTTAAGGATTTTTCTAGATCATAGTTTCTCAATCTGAAGAGATAAATAATAATAGGTTTTCACAATTAAGTTTACAAAATTTGGCATAACAATTTTAAGTAGATTGTTTGTGCTTCAGTTGAATCATAAATATGTTAGTATAATTACAAATTCTTGCAAATTAACTACAACACTATAACTCTATTTTTGTCTATACATAAGAAATTGAATAGTTCTCATGAACGTATAGCGGTAAAAACAATATAAATTCCATAGATCTCGGGACTCGGGGTCCCGGCTTAACATTCGAGAGTAACAACTTAACGATCGAGAAACCATGCTCTAAGTTTTCGGAGGACATGTGTGCTTAGAATCACAATAAATAATGTGTATGGCGGTTGCGTGCGTTGCGCAGCGGGCGGCTCCTCAGCCAATCTTCACGTCCTTCCTTTTGACCGAGGCGACTATGGGCCGCGGGTCGTCAACCTGCACGTTAGTCGCTCGCACGTAGTTGTTCGTATACCCGGTCTCATGCACCTTCGCGTTAGGACTCAACTTGTCAGTGCGCTCGCCCTCATCAGCACGCTCCCCTTCGTCAGCACGCTCGCTATCATCCGACTGTCTCTCACTATCATCAGCTCGGTACTTCTCGTTATCCTCGACGAGGCGTTCCTTATCGTCCGTCCTGTCATCCTCGCCTATCTTCTCAGGGTCCTCAGTCAAACGCTCGCTGTCGTCTAAGAAATGACTGTACTCCTTTTCCTCCGGCCCTTGCTCAAGCCTCGCCAGATCGGAGTCCTTGGTCGGCGTCGGTATCGTTAGCCCCCTAAAGTACTTCTCTTCGTCGGAAACGGGCAGCTTTTTGCCGTAATAGTCGTAGTCCCCCGCGGAATACTCGTCGCTCTCTTCGGCAGAACGCACTTTTCGGATTGCTTGCGGCGTCGCTTCCGTTTGGTCGGCCGCTGGGTTTGAGATTGCGGCGCGCTGTCTTCCCCGTCCGCGTCGGATCCGTGATAATACTCCCGTTCGCGAGAGTCACTCGCTTCATCACTTTCCTCCTCATCCCGATCAGGCCTCTCGCGGTGGAGCTTCCTTGGGCGTTTCTCTTTGTAAATCGGGGGCACGCGAACTGTGACCGTGTCTATCTGGCCTGGATTTTGCTCAGTCGGCGGGAGCACACGAGGCTTGAGCGGTTTTTTAGGATCTTCCGTTGTCGTTGTTACTTCTGCATCGTCTTCTTCAGGTATCGGCAGCGGTATACGGTTCGGGTGCTGTGCGCGTTCCCGCTGAAGACTGATGCGATTCCTTGCCGACCCTTCGATCGGTTTAGCTAGGCTCCGATCCCCGAAGTGAACTTCCTGTAATCTGCTGCCGGAATCTTCCTGCGAGGTTGTTTCTTCTGTTCCCAAAAGTTGTCGACCGCCGTGCTAAATTCCTTCACGGCCTTCGCGCGATCCCGAGATTCCTGAACGTCCTCGTAGTCGTCATCGTCATCATAGTCCAGTCTCTGCGGTTCGGGTTGGTCGGCGTCCTCGTCGTACGCTAAATAATCGTCCTCGAGCGCCGCTTGCTGTGGATTGAACTGTTTCGCGTCGACGGCATTGACGCGTTGCGCTACACCATTCCTGACGACGAAAGCGTCAACGTAAACGCGAGGGTTCCTCGGAGGTTCCGCGGGCAGTCGCGCCGCTCGGGGCTCGATCGCCACCGGCGCCGCTTGCACAGGTGGCAACGCTATAGCCGCGGGGGGAACGGGCGCCGGGGTGCTCCTTACGAAGTTGAAAGCTAGCTGGAAGTTGGATTGAATAGTTTCGAGGTTATCCTTGGGAGGCGGAGGAGGCGGAGGTGGCGGTCCGCAAGGGGATGGGGTCGTGGGGTTAGCGCGAGGTTTCGGGCACGGCGGGGGTGGTGGTGGTGGCGGAGCGGGCTTCGGTTTAGGGCGTGGGACCGCCCGAGGCTTAGGGCATGGGGGCGGCGGAGGCGGCGGGGGCGGTGGTGGCGGTGGCGGCGGCGGGGGCGGGGCCTTGGCGCGGCAGGGCGGCGGCGCCACGGCGCGGGGGGCGGCGCACGGGGGCGGGGGCGGGGGCGGCGCGGGCGCGGCCTGCAGCGGGATGTCTATCCCGGGCACGGGCGCCAGCGGCGGCGGGAACGCCGACTGCGCGGGTTTTCTCGCGACGTTGTAGCCGAGTACATCTGCGAGTCCCCGAAACACTATATCGCCGAATGTCCGCTTCTTCCGCACGATAGGCTCGTGGTCGTCCGTCAGGGTGTCGTTGTCGTTGAGGCTGGTGAGGTCGGGCGCGAGGCTCGAGTTGGCATCGTGGGGTGCGTCGCTTGTGTCGTTGAGTTGTGCGGCCGCCAGCGCGAGCAGGAAGCCGAGTGCCACCGTGGAGGGCAGCAGGGGGCGCGGGCGCGCGTCGAGGCGCATGGCGCGTGGTGGAGTGTCGCGCGGGAGGGCGACCGCCGGCGTTTTGTCCCGCTTTTGTTGCAGTTGCTCAAGTTTCTTCGCGGTCTGGTGAGCACGATTCGCGATATAGGCGGCCGAGACGCCTTGCGTGTAATGTCGGATCACCCTGAGATCAATACCTTAAGTACTGTTCAACCTTACATGCCTATTCCATGATAAGTGAGCTATGGAATTATTTGAAAAAAATCACCTTGATTTGACAAGAGTTAAATGTATTGTTTAATTAATTGCATTTGGCTAATTAGCACATTGCTGTCGCGGTACCATGGTCGCTAATAACCCTACTAAGCTCGAGCAAACTTATTTAAAAGCTATCGTGGTTTTGTACTTTTTTTAACTTTACTATATCATAGATAATAACGAATCGATTTCCCAACCCACCACAATCTAAATGTGAATGGTTAATTCGAACAAATTCTATAACAACACCCACAAGTACCTGGTGGCCTACTTGAACACAAATCGAAATTACTTTTCATCACATTACTTCATAATGCGATTCCGTTAATTTCGACAGGTTGTAATGATAAATTAAAGGTGTTTTTCAAACGCAGTAAGAATAACATTTTGATCATTTATGTTGTTGTTGAAATGATTTTTAATTTGTTGTGTATCAAAAAGTGTGATATCATCACCATCAGCTCATCAAACGTGCATATGTCATGGTCACGCGTATCACTTACCATCAGTTAAACGAACTGCCAGCCCGTTCACTTGAAGACATAAGAAAACTTTTAGGATTAACTATATTTCTGGACATACCGAAAACCAACTCGTAAAGCGTGTATTTATAGGCCTTAGTCCACGCAGGTCCCAATGTAGATTAGACGACTTCACGCACAACCTTTGAATCTCTTCGCAGGTTTCCTCATGATGTTTTCCTTCATCGCTAGAGCGTCGGATAACGTATAAATTAAATAAAATTGTAAATACACATTGGTACGTGGCGGGATTTGACCCTGCGCCATCCCCCCCCCCCCCCCCCCCCCCGAATTTAGTGAAAAGTAACATTTCTATGATTTTAGCTCATAAAAATGTTACTCATGTGTTAATTTAGAAATGGTTTAACAATCTTTGTTTTTGTATTACTGCTAGTATTTCTCTGGTCTTGGCTCGGACACAAAATCAAATTTTCCAAGTCAAGGTGGTTGAGATTATCATTTCGATTGTACGATTCATTGCTGGGCAAGACCTATCTATTATGCTTGAGAGGGCTGGCCCACTACTACCTTATGTGATAGGTTTTCCGGTAATCTATATTCGGGTGCGAGAACCGAAGGTCATGGGTTCAAATCCCGCGGGCAAACATCACTGTACGATTTTGCCTAGTTTGCTCGAAAAGAAAGATGATTCTCTGCTTCGGAGGGCACGGTAAGTCGTCGGTCCCAGCTACAAACTTAGGATGGTAGTCGTTACACCACAGATTTCCCAATACAGGAGATGGGGCAAGCCGCGTTTAAAGTGCGACAACTGTAAGCTCAACGAGCATACACTGGCTACCAGTTTACGTTCTGAGACGAGTCAAGACGCACGAATATTAGAAGAAATTACCGTTTTTTTCCAAAATGCCATCCTGTGCAATTGTATCATGCCATCATCGCAATGAATCAGTAAATTTACCAAGAAATATAATAACTTTTCATAGGTAAGAACCGAAAAGAAATTGCGACACTGGGACTGCCTATAAACTTGGCGGCTTGTCCAGTCTAATGTATATTCTGATGTCTGTGCGTTACATGTGCGTTACGGACCAATCTCCCCATAGCTATGCTGAATACCCCCTTCTCCTTTTAGTTTCCCCTTGTTTCTTTCTAACTCTTTCCTTTATTCTTCTTCATTTTTCTCTCCGGATAGCACCTCTATACGCTATCCAAGGGATCTAATTTTCCTGTCTTTTCTAGTCCTCTATTAAAAAGTCCCCCCGGAGCGACATCACGAAGTTACCACGGGGACATTTTAAAACTCTATCCTCCTTTAACTTTACGACCAACCTAAACTTGTGAAACATTTTTCAACTATTGTGAACAAATAAAACTTCTCCCACCCTATATTTCCCTTTTCCTCTCGCCTTTTGAAGGTCGACAACGCACTCGTATATCCTTTGGAGATTAGTGTCCATGGGTGGCCGTGTCACTTAACATTAGTTCAACGTAATTAGTAAAGGTAATTATGAAGGCAATGAGCAAAGTGAGTGCTTCAAGCCGGAATCCTCATTTGAAATCTCAATAAAATTGATCACGCAATAAAATAGTCCTTGAAATGGTCGTTAATAGTCGCACAAGTGAATAAAATGACGCATTTTAGATACGATTTTTTTCGAACTGACTACTGCTGTAATGGCCGCAAATGGCCTTTACAGTTTCACCGGGCAATTGGCGAGCGCAGATGGCTCTCAGTCTTAAGTTTAGTTACGGAGCACACCACAGATTTAAGAATACCTACAAGAATCACACGTAATTGACATAATAGTTGCAACGTGCGACTTGCAAATATCGATAACGTCTCTATAATAAATAGCCAAATCCATGCGTAAATTTCATTTCTGTACAAAAAAACTGTGTCACATTTTTTGTTTCACGGCTAGATAAATGAGACAGTGAAGTTGCCAATTTAATGAATGAAAAATAACTTATCGATTGCAAAACTGTGCCAAGGTGTTTACACTGGCCGAAATAATTATTTACACCTAATTAACAGTCTGCTAGCACTACTTTTAGGCAGTCATCCGTGGAAATCGTAGGAATGTTGACTTTTTCAATGTTTTAGGTAGGTACATAAAATACATTTTCAAACCCAGGAAACAATTTATATGTATAATTTTTAACAAAAAGATACCGACTTTAAAATAAGAAGCCCAAAGTAATTTTTAGCTCTGTAAATAGAAGTGTTTAAATAATTCTTTCATAATTTTGAAATCGGTGCCATCCGAGGATATTGTGGACAAATGCCTCCATCATCCATGATTAAGATATGCCGGCAGGCTTTGTTCTAAATTGACGACCAATTTATTATTAGGCGCCCAATAGGGTGGACCGCGTCTTGACAAGAGTAGGTATCGTAGGACGCCCCATGGCCCGATGGAACGATGACTTGTTATAGATAACAGTCGGAAACTGGATTTGGAAAATAGAGAAGCGAGAGTTCTGTTGCAAATGCCTTTGTCTAGAAGTTGCCTGCGTGTTGAAGATAGAGGGTGATTGTAGCCGTTGCCACAACAGCCTCCTGCTCTATGTCCTCCGAGGACAGTTCGCGAAATGTTTAACCTCCCTGGAATTTTAAGATACTTCTTCGCGAAATTACGTTTTTACAGTAGGTTATAGAAAATAATAGCTTTCTAAGTTCTTTCTTTCGACCGTCTAGGATTGTAAATGCATAGCAACTTTGAGAGTTCTAAATAAATATAAGTTATAATTGATTCATTATAAAAGTATGAAGTTTTATAATAACAACCATTTAATAATAAAAATACACATTACACACATTTATTAATTTAGTTAGGCACTAGGCTTTATAACAAGCAAAGTTATATAGAAACAACATTGCTAACAAATATTTACAAGGCTTTAAAAATATTTTAGTTCCCCATCATTATCAGCTCATCAAACGTGCCCCACCGATGGGGCATGTGGTATAATTCAGAAAATATAATAGGATAGTTCATAATGCCAATTTTATAGTCATTAAATAAGAAAATGATACTAATTTCGAAAAACTTAGTACTTCGGAGCTTTAATTTAGTGGTAGACTCGGTACTTGAGTAGTCTAGGTAGGTACCACCGCAGTACAACTTATCGTCCCGTTAAATATGAATGTTTTGCCTTAGATAAACAATAAACTGTTTTGCAATTCGTGTTTCGGATAAGGACACCGTAGACATTAAGCAACCGGGCTTAAAAGACCTAGCATCTGTCGTCTCGGGTTACTCCAGTTCAGTGTTTGCGAAAATGAATGAGACTACAGGCACACTACTGTTATTAAATTTCCACCAACACTGCGGTTGTCATGGTCAGGCGTATCACTTATTACATGAGCGTACAGGCCGTCCCGTTCACTTATGCCATAAAAAAGCAGTGTAAATAAATATACGTACCTTAGAATATAATGTCTTTTTTTAAATGGCAATAATAAATAATATAATGGTCTTATTGTTAAGGGAGTACCTAAGCATCAGGTAAATACCAAATTGATTGATTTTAACATTAAGTATTATATATTAATTTTGAAATTGCAGACCTCAAACTATGTTTGGTTACCACGAGATGCAGTGTGTGCGATCATCATTATTATCTCACCTTGATCATTTCTCGCACCAGTTAAAGCTTTTTTAATGATTTAATACAAAGCTTTTGAGCTATTCCGGGCGAGAGAGGCCGTTAAATGACTAAATACAGACTTGATCGTATTTACGTCACAACTCAGCAACTACACATTTCCGTTTTTGATATCTCTGTTATTTATTTATACCTCTTGTTACCAGTTGGGTATCCACTGTATCCAGCTTAACAATATTATAAGAAGTGCTTACTTTGTGCAACAGACAGTGTAATTGCTGGTAGCGGTACCTTCGGCTGAACGCATCGAGGAAAAACTCTCAACTAGCGTATGTATAACAAATTAACACGTGATGCACTGACTCTGTGGCCATCTTCCACGCTTCGACAGTAATTTTCGTCATCATTATTGTAGATTTATATATCCTCTGCTGAACCAACCCACATGTGGCGTCAACATTTCAACTAAGGAAGTTGAATCTACGACCGATTCTACTGAGGGGATCCCGTCAAGAAACTCAGTACCTACCTAGATATGATTTTTAATCGCCAATGTTTATACAAACATTCCCAATAAATACTAATAATAAATAAATATTTAATTACGTAAGCCTTTTGAATAGGCTTACGCTTGTCCAACGTGTTACGGAGAGAACTACACAGTGCATTCAAAAAGTTCCGGGACTAAATTTCTATAAAATCTACGATCAGCGCATCTCTCGCGCAACGTTGGAACTAGTTAATACCATCCTTCGACTATCTACATTCGAGATTTCAGCGCTCTAACCTCATTCGAAGTGAAGTTTTGTTTGGTTGAAGTAAACGTGTTTATATCGGTCGGTCACAATTTGCGAAATGGAGCAACGTGCCGCTATTAAATTTTGTTTCAAATTGGGAAAAAGTGGTTCCGAAACTTATCAAATGTTAAAAACTGCATATGGCGAGGATTGTTTAAGCCGAAGCAAGGTTTTCGAGTGGTATGGACGATTTAAAAACGGCCGTGAGTCGCTGGAAGACGATCCGCGCGAGTGGCGTCCCTCCACGTCAACAACAGACGATAATGTCGAACGAGTGCGCACGCTGGTGGCTTCCAATCCACGCGTTTCGGTTGAAACATTATCTAGGAAGCTAAACATCAGTGTAGGAAGCGTTTATCATATTTTACACGACGTTCTTGGTAAAAAAAAAATTGCGCAAAATTTGTTCCTCACTCACTGACGCTGGATCAAAAACAGTGCCGTCTCGACGCTTCACTCAATTTTCTTGACTGGGCTAACACGCATGAAAATTTCTTAAATAAAATTGTAACTGGTGATGAAACATGGTGTTTTCAATACGATCCCACAACGAAACGCCAGTCTGCTGAATGGAGAAGCCAGGAGGAAGGACGGCCCCTCAAAGTTCGCGCAACCAAATCCAAAATCAAAACGATGTTCATTTCTTTTTTCGATTCTCATGGAATTATCCACAGCGAGTTTGTGCCAACCGGCCAGACGGTGAATGCAGCATTTTATAAAGATGTGCTGGACAGACTTTTGAAGCGGATTCGACGCATAAGGCCAGAATTTTACAGTAGTGGCGATTGGTTTCTCTTGCATGACAATGCGCCCTCTCATTCCTCGATCCTCGTTTCACAATTTTTGGCCAAAAAATTAGTTACTGTGATCCGCCACCCACCATACTCACCAGATCTGGCTCCAGCGGACTTTTTTCTATTTCCCAAGATTAAAATTGCCATGAAGGGCGAGCGTTTTCAGGATGTAGAGGCCATAAAACGAGGAGTGACCGCCACACTCAAGGCCATTTCCGAAGAAGAATTTTCGCGGGCCTTCCAACGACTGTACGACCGCTGTAAAATTTGTGTAGAGAAGGGGGGGACTATGTTGAAAATTAAATAAAAACTTTTTTCCTAGCTCTTTTCTCCTTTCGTAAAAAAATTTTGTCCCGGAACTTTTTGAATGCACTGTGTATACTTTGACGACCCATTTGGTGTTGCGGTTGAGAGGTCGACTGCAACACCAAGGATTCCGGGTTCGATCCTCGGGCGGTACAAACATTTGTGTGCATGAACATGTCTGTTTGTAATTGTCTGGGTGTTTTCTATGTATAATATGTATGTATTTACAGTATATATATATATATATATATATATAAGTATGTATATCCGTTGTTTAGTAGTAGATGCGCTGTGTGAATGTCAGTGGATATTTATTATTTAGTGTTGGAAATGGGAATAAGGAATTGGAAAATCCGTTTAATTGTTTTCTTGCTACAATAAACTCCCATTCTGCGTAGACAAACGATAGACACATGTGATCATCACTTTCATCAGGCGTCCAATGAAAGTGTCCGTAGATTAATGCATGCGCTGCACTAATCACTACGTCACATGTGCAATGGTTCCGCAGCTTGCTCACTTTATAAACATTCATTTATGCGATATCTGATTCGCACAGTATGTCAGTGATGTAGTCAGTATGTGAGCTGGTGGAAAGCAGTGTTGCCACCTTAGCCCTTTTGTAGCTAGATCTAACTCTTTTTATTACTGATAGAGTGCCCCCAAAACCAATATGAAAAATTAACAACGAAAATAAAAATTAAAACAAAAATAGACCAAACAACAATAAGTGTGATAATGATGGACGAGAGTAAAAGACAAATATTATCGAATATTGCAAAAATATAGTTAAAAAAAGTAAACAAAGAAACAGCACAGAGTAAATAAAACAATACTGCACACATATATTTGAGCATATAGAGGTGACAGTATAAAATAGCAATAAGTAATAATGTATAAGTAAATAGTAATAATGTAATATAAAAAGGTAGATTAGAAATAAGAAAATAAGTATAATTATAGTAAGTAAGTTAATGAAACAGATTGTGGCTCATGAGCTGTGTCGAGTACCCATCAGGAAACAATAAAGTAGAAGAAAATAAAATAGCTATAAGTACTATAGTATAAGTAATAATATCAAGAAAATCGAAAACCTTGTTTAAAATAAGTATTGTCGTAAGCATAATATAAGAACAATAAACAGAGAAGTGTTAGAAATAAAAAATTGTAAACATAGAAATTGAGGAAAAATATAATAATAATAAGGTCCCTGACAACAACATCAGGGGAAATGAGATCAAAAAAAAAACTCTTTTTATTATAGGTGAACTCCTTGTGAAAAGAGCAATTTAGCTCTTTTTCAATGTCTTGAAAACATTACCAAATTATGAAGTTTTCGACACGCTACCAAACACTTTGCTATTTCACCGGTCATGATGACCTTTTTTTATAGGCGCTTAAAAAACGGATTCATGACATGATTATTTCAGTATTTTTAGAAAAGAAAATCTTTTGATGGTCGATCTAGCCTTATCTAGCTCTTTTTTACTTCCCAAGAAAGCCCTTTTTCTAAAACTGAGGTGGCAACACTGGAGGGAAGGAGAATATCAGACCACATGTATATATTCGGAAGCTCATTTATTCTACCTTCTATATAATCAACTATGTCAATATGTATTCATCTTTAAATTTTGGATTCAACCTGCAGTTACTAAGTTGTATATTTAGGAGTTTACTTTTATTTATAATCATACCTACCATTTTATTGGGATTTTCCCATTCTTTAATCTCCATATTTTAAGCTTTGTTTGTTGCGGAAGGCCGCTGGTGAAGGTTGTATGGGAAAGCAGAGGACTGGGATATCTGGCGTAGAATAATGAGTTTCAGTATGCGATAGGTTAAAGAGAATCTTTGTTTTACAGAGAACTCCAAAATTCTAAATAATAGACCTGGTGAAATACAACTATTGGTGTATTTAACACGATAGGAAATGGGTATGCTAAGTCAATTCTTGCCTTTAAGAATGGACTTCCAGCATTTGTTATTATATTATATATATACACATATATATAAAATAAAATAAGAAGCCTTATTTCCAAGCAGATATTACAAAAAAATGAAAAAGTTAACATTACAGAGTAGAAAAAAAATTCTTTTTTTAGTATTGGTGTTTTTTTGATTTATTTTCTTACTTAATTCTATGTTAGTAGTGTATTTAGGTTTAGCTTTCGTGCAAGGATCCCTCTATGGGTAAAGGCCTCCTCCAAAGTTAGCCAGTCCTCTCTAGACGGGGCTACTTGAATCCAGTCGGGGCCGGCTGTCTTCTTTAATTCGTCTTCCCAATTTGCAACAGGTCTGCCGCTCTTCCTCTTGCCTCGTGGATCTGACCATATGGTCACCCTTTTGGTCCATCGCTGGTCCATTAGACGTGCCACATGTCCAGCCCACTTCCATTTTAATGATTGCGCATGTATCAATACATCTTTTGCCTTGGTCATGTGTCTTATTTTTGTGCCCAGTATTTGTTCCACGTTAGCTGTGTCCTGCGCTCAACTTCTTTCTCGTTACTTTTCTGATCAAAGCTTATTTGTTTACCGAGGTATATATAGCTATCTGTGTACTTGAGAGGCTCGCCGTTAACAAATAGTGTCATCTTTGTGCTGTTTGTCATCAACATTGTTTTGGATAGGTTCATTTCTAAGCCAACAAGTTGGCTGGCGTTAAGTGATATATAGGTTTTTAGTTTTTTAATTAATTGTTAATGTTGTATTATTATGTTCATATAAATTATTTACTGTCCTACTTTACTTGCCCACTGCCTTGCTTCTTCTTTAACTTGTTCTTTATCCAAAGGTTGCCTGGAAGAGATCGCTTGTGTAGGTCGAGCAATAAGGCCGTCTTTGCCTACCATATTTTTCTGTGTTTGTGTACCATTCATGTAATTGTGAGTAATAAAGTCTTAATCTATCCATCTATCTGTCTAGATATGTGATTTAGTCTGGACATCTACGATCGTTTTCTGACATTAAATGGACGGGACGATTAGTACGCCCATCTGGTGGTAAGTGATACGCCTGACCATGACAGACGCAGTGTTGAAGGAAATTAATAACAGTAGTAGTCCTTATTTTCCGTCAACACTACCCTGCGCCCGTCACCCGAGACGACAGATATTACGTCTCTCATACCCGGTAATTTCACTAACTACAGTGCCCTCATCTCGAAACACAGAAGTGCAAAACATTCCTATATTACGGGCCGATATCTGACACTGCGGTGCTACCTACCTTTACACTCAGTACCGAGACTTCCACCTAGTTAACACCAAACAAGGTGTAGTAATGTAAAAAATACATGACATGTCGTATAAGGTCTAAAGGTAAAGTCCAGTCAAGCTGAGCTTCAGTGTGACTAACAAGAAAAAATATTTTTTTTGTCTCACTGGTGTGACTACGAGTCAGGGCTCCTTCATTTAACCAACGACCATTGGTATGCGAAGCGACAAACAGGAAAGCAAACGTTAATGCGATGAAGCTAATAGCCCAAACCATTTATGCATTTTCTTGTATTAATTTTTGTGCGTTGCATTTTAATGAGCGATCGATTTATGCAGATACTATAATTTGTTATAGCTATCCTACAAATGGCAGCAGTACCCCTTATACACAATCAAAGTTGTGCTTGGCAAACGTTCAATAGCCATACGTTAAAGATGATTAGTGGCTCATTGGTATGGACTGTTGCCTTCCGAACGAACCGGCACAGGTTCAAATCCCGCCACGTACTAATGTATTTTCGAATTAACAAAATTGCATGTACGTTATCCTACGCTATTACACCGAAGGAAAACATCGTAAGGTAACCTGCGCACGCCTACAAAGAAATTCTTAGGTTGTGCAGTCCTTCGAGTTGAAGTCTGCCAATCCGCACTGAGCCCGCGTGGACGACTTAGGCCTATACACCTTTTAGGGGTAGGCTCGTGCCCCTCGTTAGGGACGTTAATAGAGTTGATGATGATAAAAGTGGATACCAAGGCTGTTTGGCAGCGGTTTTTGCTTTAATAGAAGTACCAACTGTACGGCATGGTTTATTTATGGTAATTATAAATATCTACTGCCATTTACAAAGCGTCATCTAACCCTTTGGGACTAGTTTGCTAAGCATTAGCCTGTAATATGGACATAAATACTTTTTTTGTAAAACCTACATATAATACATAGGAAACACCTACACCAATACAAACATACATTTTCACGCACACAAATGTTTGTACTGCCCGG
The DNA here is from genome assembly GCA_019425675.1 of Leucinodes orbonalis. Lineage (NCBI taxonomy): Eukaryota > Metazoa > Arthropoda > Insecta > Lepidoptera > Crambidae > Leucinodes > Leucinodes orbonalis. The sequence goes on from PQWD01003204.1 coordinate 150,705, forward strand.
GGATCGAACCCTTGGTGTAATAGCCGACGTCTCAACCTGGTGTAATACCAGATGGGTGGCCATGATTAAAATATTTTATAATTAACATCGTACGTGATAGTGCGACCAACCGCAGCTCTTCCTCGCTTTGCATACCAATTACGCGCGGTAAGTGCGCGTGCGCAACACTTTTACCGAGCAGCATGCGCCCGCGCCGCGGAAATGCCACCTTCATTGGCAGTTACACGGTGCAACTATTGTTTACATATACGTTTAGGTATATTTTATTCAATAACTAGCGTTTAATATACTCTGTAGCCTCAGTAAGACACTTGACTTTCCACACAGCATAGTTACGGGGAGTTTGCGGATTGGTTGGTGTCCACAGCCCACAACATTGAGCCACCGATACTCTCAAGCAGATGAAATAATGTATTTATATAACTTAGATAACACTTTCTACATGCACCATTATAGCTTCAAAGGCGTAACATGTTTAAAATAACATCCGTCCGACAATTGTTTATTCTACATACAAATTTAAGAAACAGAACAGTAAAACTATCGAAATTTTATTCTTTTTCATCATCACAATAGGTGTTATGAGAGTTAGAATAACATATGTGTTGTGTGGACGTTCCCACGGACTCGTTTCAGAGGTTTGCGTAAAGACACGAAATATTCTGAGTGTTGTGTAGTGTAGCAACAAGTTTGCACGTCGCTGGATAAAGTTGGCGATAAAACTATTGTCCAAACTCCTTTGTATATACATTCTTATGGTCAGTAAAGAAGAACACTATTTAAGAAGTAAAGGAAAAAATAGAAGATCAATATTCAGGCCAAAGGAATGTCTTTATTGTGAAATATTTTATTTTAGTCCATTTTAAGTTCTTTGTATTAATGTAATTTAATTTATAATATAATAATATGTAATTTAATTTATAAATTAATGTATAATAAATATGTAATTAATTTATAAATTAATGTAATTTATAAATATATAATACAAAACGCAAGTGCCGAGTTTTTAGTTCTAGTCCAAACTACTATACAAATAAACTAAATTGGAGTATCTGTTTGTAATAATTAATAAATAAATATCCACTGATATTCACACAGCGCCATCTAGCCCCAAGTTAAGTGTGAAGTCTGTAGTATGGGTACTAAGAAACTAATAAACATACTTATATATGTATATATATATATAAAAGTATGTTTATTATGTAATTGTTCTATGTAAAATAAGTATATATTGAAAATACATACTTATTTCACATAGAAAACAATTTTATAGGAGACATCGACTGCTATACCAAAGGTTTCGGTTGTGCTTCCCGGGCATCACACATTATATATATATATATATATATATATATAATATATATATATATATATATATATATATATATTATATATATATATATATATATTATATTATTATATATATATATTTGTGTGCATGAACATGCATGTTTGTATTGGACTAGGTGTTACTATGTATAATATGTATGTATTAAAATATGTATCTAAGTTCGTTTTTTTATTGGTACAGGCTACGCTTAGTTGGGAGCTAGATGGCGCTGTGTGTATCAGTGGATTTATTTATTAACGCATGGTGCCCCTACAACGCCTGGATAAAGCGTCGGCTCGGTGTTTCTATTAATTATAAGTTAGTAATTAAATTAGACAACGAGGAGCACATAACTGTGTGAGAACTGCAATTTTATTTATGGTACCCATTTTGTACATTTGTTAAAATGTTTACCATGCTAGTGTCGTAATAGGCGACAAAAATTAAGCGAATAACGGGAACTGTGTTCTCTCAATTTACTTAACCATTCATAAGTACACACTCTCTCTGTCTCTCTCTCTTCTACTTGTTGCAGTCCACCACTGGACATAAGTCCGGCCACCAGCGATATTTCGCAAGTCGTCCATCGGGCCGGTGGGCGTCCGACGCTACGCTTGCCGAGACGCGGTCTCCACTCCAAAACTCGTCTGCTCCAACGGCCATTGTGTCTGCGACATACATGACCGGCCCACTGCCACTTCGGATAGCTGATATTATAGGCGCAGCTACGAAATTATGGCCAAAATCGTAGAGAGGGCCCAAGTTAAAGAATTTTTCTATGTAAGTTTTCAAGAAGGTCTAGGAAAGTTCCGAAACACCCAATTTATTGTGTTATTGCTTACGTGTCACATAAAGAAGTCCATCCAATCTTACTAGATTGGATGGACATGGAGATAGTATGACATCTCCTCTTTGGATCTTTCTTCTACCTTTCTAAATTATCTTGGTGCTAAGACAAGTGACCATCAAATAAAAACTGATATTTCTCTCACTACCATAATTAGGCCGACGAAAAGTAACGTCACTTGTTAACATTTCTGAGCAGACTACTAAATTCTGGAGTGGAGACTGCATCTTAGGAAGCGTGACGTAGGACACCCTCCGGCTCTACGGTAAATTGTAAAATAAATCGCACTTTACGCTGGTCTCTCAATCTCGCGAACGGAAGTGATTTTGATAACTTTTTGCATATCAACAGGCGTCACATAAATTTGTGACGGATATCGAGCTAAAAATTTGGTGGTACGTACAGCGGTTAGTTAGAAAAATGCTAAAATCGGTGTCCAGCCAGCTTGAGTTTACATATAAAACTTCTGGCTGGCACCTCATGACTCTTAACAACGGTAAAATAAAATTATGTTCAATATTTATAGATTTCCAAGGCGACTGAGTGGCATAAGTCAAGATAACTACAATGAATAGAAATAACGAGTAACAAAATGACGTTATTTGTACTCTGAGGCACTGACTCACCGTTTGTCATCGCAACAGCTGAGAACACGCTTCTCGTTACGATTATTTATTTATACAATTACTAATACTTCAGTGTGATATTGTTTACTCAGATATTGTGGAAGAATTGAACGTACGAGCAGCAAATGTGGAGTAAATATTTCTTAATTGTTTTGAGTCAAGTTGCGTTCTTGATAAATAAAACTTTATTTAAACAATGAGTTTGATTTTTATACAACATAGGTCAACGCGGTCTCCAATCCAGAACTCGTCTGGAGTGAAGACCACGTCTCGGCAATCGTAGCGTAGGACGCCCTCCGGCCCGATGGACCGACGACTTGCGAAAGTCGCTGGTGGAGGCTGGATGAGAAAAGCGGAGGACCGGGATAGGTTGAATAGGTAAAGTCAAAGCTAAAATTACACAAAATACAATAAAAATCATTAGACAATTGATTTGCCATGTCGGGCGCGAAGCAACACTGCCGTACCATCATCAGAGACCCCATAAACATTAAAAATAAATATCATATCAGCCTACACGATCCCACTAAACGGAACTGCAGTTTTTCTTGACGACCCATTTGGTGTTACGGTTGAGACGTCGACTGCAACACCAAGGGTTCCGGGTTCGATCCCCGAGCAGTACAAACATTTGTGTGCATGAACATGTCTGTGTCATGTCTGTCACAAAAAAAATGTATATAATATGTTTCTCCGTTGTTTAGTACACATAATACAGGCTTCACGCTTAACTTGGGGCTAGATGGCGCTGTGTGAATGTCTGTGGATATTTACTTATTATTATTATTTGTTCCCACACAGAATGGCTATGGGGTGTATGGCCCGTATCCACCACACGCGCTCAATGCAGATTGGTGGGTGTTAATGACTACCATCCTCAGATTGTTGCCGGAACCGACGACTTAACCTTCCCCTCCGAAGCACGAACTCATCTTTCTTTTCGGACAATCAGTTGATTCAGCCTGCAATCCGTTTGGAAGAGCTGCCTCTAGGCGGTGATCTTCCCTGGGCGGTCTGGAAAACTATGAATAGACTGCGGGCAGGTGTTGGCCGGTATCGTGAAAAATTAAGTAATCTTCATCTTTATTTATTTCTCTCACAAAATAATAGTACATAACATAACACAGTAATGTGGGGATATTTCAGAAGTAGTCTGTGTGGTGCCCCTCAGACAATGGAACACCTACTGTCTTGCCCGAACTGTCCATCTTCGTGCGGTTTCCAGGACCTCTGGCTAACAAATGAAACGGTCAAAGTGGCCCAATGTTGGTCCATATCGACTCGATAAGAAGAAGCCTGCTATGTCCTTACAAAACTGAAACAAAAAGACATAAAGTGACTTTCATTATGCGGTCTACCACAACCCTTGCCTCCACTTTCCTCATTCAGCCTCCTTCAGCGACCTTTCCCAAGTGGTAGTAGCGTAGGACGCCCGGTCCAAGCGTCCTACACTACGTTTGCTGAGACGCGGAGACCAGGAACTCGTCTGCTCCAACGGACATTGGTATTTAATCGATAAGACTGGTTGATTTTAAAGTATGCTCTTCTTTTTTCAGCTATAGATAATTATACAGCTTTATGGTACATAAAAGGTAAATAGGTATCGTCATAACATTAACAAATAGCCGTAGAGTTTATTATAGAATCACGTTGTCTCACCGTCCGCGTGAATCAGCAAAACATACAAACGGTGACGAAACTATCACCAGGGGCGGTCAACATTCTCTTGGCAAAATTGCAATTTATATTTTTGGTTTTGCATTGTAATGTAAATGAAATAATTACAAGGTCCATAAAAAGATTGAACTTTCTATAACAAAGAACCACCATGCGACTTACCAGAGTAAAATAGCTTAGCTTGTGGCACGTTTGGTTCAGGATCGCACCAGACAAGGAAATACCGTAGGTTGGATGACTGAATAAAACATACAGCATATTTACCATCTTTCGGAAACCAGAACAAGTTAATATGACAATCCCGTGGTGTTGCTAACTAACGGGACTCTTAAGAATTATGCGTTCAGTAAGTGAACATCGTAACGAATCCAATATAATGCCAGTGTTTATTTGACAAAAGCCGATCTTTCCCATGCATTTTTCCTAGAAAACCTGATCCAGAGTGTTTTTTACACGCTAGATCAGGTTTTCTAGGCAAAATTTATCTATTTAATTACTTTTGGCAGACATTATTACCTTCAATATGATAAAGTTGTTGTTACAGTAAAAAATATGTTACAATAAATTCTAAGCCTTAACAGAAAAGGTTGACAACCCAGGCGGCAATTGATCACCTGCCGATGAGTGCGCGGGCGGCGCTTTTGGACACAAACTTTCTTCGGTGGAAGTGGGACATCCGCTAATGACTGGTATACCAAATATTGGCAAATTACCACTCAATTTACCTGTGCGCACTGAGTCGGTTGTTCTAGAAAGAATACGCTTTTTTTTTGTGGAAAGTTATTAAAGTCAAAATCGTATTATTCAGCAACCTTTGAAGAAATAATGATTTTTCAATATTAGTAGCTGATAGAGTCTGATCGATTAGGTCAGTCCTCGTGGAAGTAACTAGGGGAACGCTCCATTTAGTACGTGCGACGTACGAGCGATTTATGCGTGGTTGTAATGATGATAATAATCAATCTACATTTCTCAGAATGAGGTTGTACAGGATTTGCGTTAATCAAATGAAACACAATCTACAACAAACAAAAAAATATAACTGAAACAAGTCTGTTACAGATACTTTTGAATCGTCAATTGTTATTATTATATTTTTATGACACTACCACCGGTCCGGAATAAGTAAGACCTTCGAAGAGCCGGAAAGAAACTCGATAGTTACAATTTTATACTTTTTATATCATTGGTTACAGAGTTTTGTCATTTACAGTTTTGTAACTTTACAATAATTTATTACAAAGATTTTGTAACTGGAACACTATGTGCAAGACCACACATCTTTATCCGATAAATATTCATCTATTGTATAGTAGCCTTTCTGCATGAGGATATTTTAGTCTTTAATTTAAACTGGTGAAAGGGCAATTTGCTAAATTTAAGTATTTTATTACATAACTTTATGAATCTTCCAACAAATGATTTCCCTACTTTATTTGATTTTACTTTCGGCGTCTGTGTTTCGGGATGAGAGCACTGTAGGTAATTAAATTATCGGGAACAAGAGACCTAACATCTGTCATTTTGGATGACGGGCGCAGGATTATATTGACGGAAAATAATGACTTATATTTATATTGATGGAAATTTATTACTTTCCTTCAACACTGTATCTCTCGTGGTCAGGCGTATCACTTACCATCAGGTGATAGAACTTACCGTCCCATTCACTTAATATCATAAAAAGGTACGTTTAGAAATCGATGTAATACAAGTAATGCCACGTTTGTTTGTCCTTCGTGACTTTAAAAAAACACATTATTCTCAGATATAGGGTTGCCATCTTCCAAATGTATAGATTTACTCTTTATTTAACAAAAACAACAATGACAACATAACCTAGTAGTTATTGTAATAAAATTAAGCTTTGGCGACCCATTTGGTGTTGCGGATGAGACGTCGGCTGCGACACCAAGGGTTTCGGGTTCCCCGGGCAGTACAAACATTTGTGTGCATGAACATGTCTGTTTGTAATGGTCTGGGTGTTTTTTATGTATAATAAGTATGTATTTACAAAAAAATATATGAGTATGTTTATCCGTTGTTTTGTACCCATAATACAGGCTTTACGCTTAACTTGGGGCTAGATTGCGCTGTGTGAATGTCAGTGGATATTTATTTATATTTATAAGCTTCAGTTGAAAAAATGTCCATAATGGCAGCCCTGTACGTTTGACGTCACGTAGGCATGCCGGCTCGTACGCAGCTCCACGGTTCCTTTCATATATTTTTATTTGTCATGATTACCCCTGTGACCTTATACTACGCGTGCAATACAGTTGATCATTTTCTTTTCCAATGCTTTCATTACTTTCTCAAACTTATTGCGGTATTTTTCACTGAAATGTAGATATAAATAGAGTTTACACCAATGAGCGTCGGTGGCTCATTGGTGTGGACTTTTCCTTCCGATCTGGATGCTGCAGATTTAAATCCCGCCACTTACCAATGTTTTTTATAATTTCGAAATTATATATACGTTCATTCGACGCTGAAGTGAAGGAAAACATCTCGAGGAAACCAGAGCACGCCTGCGAAGAGATTAAGAGGTTGTGCATGAAGTCGGCCAATCCGCACTGGGCTCGCGTGGACGGCTAAAGCCTATACACCCTTTATAACACTCGGTGGGAACGTATAATGAGCTGATGATGACAGTATATAAAGTCGTAGATAGTAGGTTGGTAAATAAGAAACAAAGTGGCCTCTCAGGCAGTGGCGTGACTTCAATACTCGTTTATGCAAATAAGCATTGCATCTCTATGCATCTAGACAACCCGAAAAATCACTTATATATTAAATTATTCCCACTTATTCATCCATTTTCCTCTACAGATTTGAAACCATAGACGCTCTGCTGTTATCAACAGCACTTAATTTGACAAAAAATATATTGTTTTTGCAATTAGTGTCACTCACTTTGCATGCCCTACTCATAATTTTATTTTATTTTTTATTTTTATTTTATAAGGTACAACAACAGAATATAAACTGAATTATCCGTAATACAGCATAAGACATAACATTTAAAATTTGTATCCCAATTACAGATTGTACACAGCATTTTTAACAAATAATAGCAAACATGCAACGAGGAACGGAATAGCGAAAAATGATTGACATGAATTACACTTACACAATAGATTGTTTAAATAACATAATGAACTGTTAAAGATGTCAGTGTGAGAGCGATGATTATTATAGAATCGTATCATCCTTAATAAAGGGGAATTTTTGGCCACATTGTTGTTGGTTCCTGGTACACTAATGTCTGTGTACGCCACTGGTTGGTAGAAAAAGTAACAAAATGGCCGCCCTGGGCATATATTTCAATCATCCTATCACCAAGCCAATCTGCTCGTACAAGCTTACGGTATTTTGAAAATAACTGATTCTCTAACATTCCAATAATATTCGAATCACGAAAACTGCCTCGGTACAGTTACGTGGAACGGATCGTTTACCCAGGGCCGGATCTAGGGGGGGCAGACGGGGGCACGTGCCCGGGCGGCACGGTCAGGGGGCGACAAACCGACTAATGGACCACTCATCATTTACCTTACTTGCCCGCGAATAAATAATAGTACAAGTGCATGGCCATAGAAATACGACTGATAACCGGAGCGCGGAGTAAGGCATGTTACTGAACCATTACATTTTTTTGCATAGTTCTAAATAGGCCCGCAGATCACGGTCAGCAGGCGGTGCAGCTGCGATCTGAGGAATGACGCTGTATACGAAAACTCTCTCGTCGATCTCTATACAGGGCAGCAGTGTATTATTTCAAAGTTACCTAGTTATTTCTCTATGTTAATTGATGCCAACTTAGCTGCTTTAAAGCTATATCATTTTCATGATGGACAGCTACAATTGAAAAAAAATAAAAATAAACAATTAAGCTCCTTTTACTTGC
>PQWD01003204.1:159495-227946 GCA_019425675.1 Leucinodes orbonalis
GAGGCGAATGACTTTGTTTTTTTTTATTATTTATTCTTACTTAGTTGAGAGTCAATGTGCAACCAGCACCATTATCCACATATTTATATTGTTAACTGCGTATTTGATCATGGGTAAAACTAGAGTAAATAGTCTGGCCAATCTGCAGTAAATAGGCTCTTTTAGGTTTTTTAATGTTACAAAGAGAACAGGACGTTCACTTGATGGTAATGCGCCTGACGATGGTAGAGTGGCATTGATTGAGGACCAACAATTGATAAACAGTTACTTATTCTCCATCAATGCCGTACTGCGACCGACACCCGAGACAACAGATGTAAGGTCTCTTATACCCGGTAATTTCACTAGGAACAGTACCCTTATCCCGATGCAGAGAAGAGCAAAACACTTCTATCTGACGGGACGATATCTGGCACTGAAGTGGTACCTACCTAGACGACTCAATATCGAGTCTACCACCTAGTAAATTACCAACGTTTACCACCAAGTCAACGTCTTAGGATGGTAGTCGTTAATACTCACCAATTCGCATTGGCCTGTGTGGTGGGTGATGGCCCAATCTGCTTGGGAACTTTATAGGCGGATAATGAATACTATGTACTCTTTCCATAGCCCCAAAAGCCTATGCCGTGGGGTTTTATAGGCTGCTGATGACACAATAACAAAACCATTACTCATGCACTTCAAAACCTTAGCCACACTTTTTACTAACGTGTTCGAAGCTTTAGTTACAACATATGCTCAACAAAACATCTTTATAATATGAATGATGATGATGACGGTTCGAGACGGCATTTGGCTCAGTGAGAGTTGAGTTTGCGGTGATTAATGATCCGCATTTACGTGAGGGCACTAGTCCGCAATCACTTTTGAGCGTATATTTTATTGAGTTAGTGTTTCTAGATGCGGCCAGTATCACTAATGAGTAATAAGTGTATATTAGTATTTAAAAATTATCAATTATTCGTATCAGCACAGATTAATTAATGCCATAGTAAGGGATCGGTCAAGTATAATATATCGCAATTTTTGAAGACTTCTGACCTGCCTGGTATAATGGTTGAGAAGTAGGCTATAACATCAAAAGTACTGAGTCGGATCCCTGGGCTAGTTAAACATTTGATCTGTTTGTATTAGTCTGGGTGTTGTTTCTATGTATAGTACCCAAGTACCTTTGTTTTTAAAAATATATGTTACTATGTTTACCAGTAATTCAATACCCATAGTTCTTACAAGTCTTTAGTCAAAATTTTATATTCTATCTAGATAGACAAAGTTCTGTGACCTTGGATATGTATTGATTTTATTTCACGAACATCATTTCTGATTTTATCCATAAGCTATTCTCCGTGCGTAGCTCGCTCTCTTGCCCAGTGAGTGACTTTAAACATGGGAACCAATCTCACAGTCAGTGTCCATATCTTAGCAACCTATGTTATTAAAAATAAAATAAAATGAATGTGTATTCCATTGTATTTTATATCCTTGTCAATCCACCTTATGCAACGAGACGTCATGCACGTGTTGGGTATAATGCGCTGCACTTTCGTTGATGGTGTATCTTTGACACTAGTAATGCTAATGCCACGCGAGCTAATTCGCCGCTGCAATTTGTTTTTCCAAATGTATCTTTCATTCATTATAAATAAGATAGAAGATGCAAGTACAATTATCATGCAAGTACACAGACAGCGCTTCCGACTGCCATCTGGCGTCATAGATAAAACCATTTCAGAGGACTTCATCATCATCAGCCTATAACGGCCCAATGCAGGGCACAGGCCTTCCCGCACAGCATAGCTGTGAGGAGGTTGAGCCGTAACCCACTACGTTGGCCCAATGCGCATTGGTGGGTGTTTACGACTACCATCCTAAGGTAGTAGCCGGGACCGACGGCTTAACGTGCCAACGAAGATCATATTGTTTTTCGGACAATCAGGTTATTCATTCTCAGGGTCACGTAGCGCTCCAAGCCAATCTGTACCCGGAGGCAGTTCAGAGACCTTACCGTAGTTGTTTCACCAAAAAGAAAGCAGAAGCAAACACAAACCGCATACAAGTTTAGTTAGTACTGTCAAGTGACTTCGTACTTAGATTAATTATTCGCAAAAATACCAAAATATACTCATAACTGTTCCCCGCGGTATAACATATTCTCCCGCAGTAAAACAAAACCTAAAATCGCTTCGTTAAATCACGTTAAAGCGCGCAGCTCACGCGAATACTTTATTTTTGTAAATAAAAAGGTTTTTCGTAAAAATAAATAAAATAAATGTAAACGTAGCCTAAGTGTTTCCTTATTACATCGGCTTCCTGCCAAAAAAATCCCGACCAAATCTGTCCAGCTATTTCAGAGATTATCCGGAACAAACGGACAGATATACGAAAAGTTTGAAAATTGTGTTTGGTATATGTACCATATATGCACTCATATGCATGTAGTAAAAAACGGTTATTTCAATATAACAAACAGACACTTCAATTTCATTTATATATGTAACAGATATATTGATCAAAGTTACCACGGCAGCGCAGGCATTCTGACAGAACGTGTAACCTGACCTACATGCACAATGATACAAAAAATGCAATCGTTCAGCACAATCGTGTAAAATATTTAACGGAAAATAATACTCATACAATTCTTACAAGGGTTATTGGAAAAAGCGTAGCGCACTAATTCTAAATCTATGGGCAAAACTATATGGGAATATATTGGCACTGCACTCACAATCATATAAGACAATCGATGAATAAAGTACATCATTGCTTAAAATTTTGAGAAATAATCAAAATGACAATGCATCGCATTATCACTCTAACGGTGAAGGAAAACACCGTGAGGAAACCTGCGCACGCTTACGAAGAAATTACGAAGGTTAAGCATGAAGCCGAGCAATTCGTACTGGGCCTGCGTGGTCGACTAAGGCCTATACACCCTATATGGGTAGACTCGTGCCTCTCGGTGGGGGTGAGATGAAGATGACATATTTTAATGTATACGTACTTAAAATACAATTGTGGCTTCATTTAAGGCACTGAAACCAGCCGATAAGAAGCCTAAATCCGCCCGAGGACGGTCTAAACCTATTTACCGGCACGTGAAAATTAATTAACTTTGCTAGTTCAGAGTGCTAAATCTAATTTGTGTAGCGAATTATTGATTTTGACTACTGAAACTATATTATATTTATTGAGTAGTACTCATAGGTGCAATTGTCCGCATTAAAATGTTCATATTGTAACATTTCGGCAGAACCATTACATTTGACAACCATCTAGTGGGTTTCGGGTTCGAGCAGTACAAACATTTGTGTGCATGAACATGTCTGTTTGTAATGGTCTGGGTGTTTCTATGTATAATATGCATGTATTTAAAAAAATATAAATATGTTTATCCGTTGTTTAGAACCCATATTACAGACTTATGCTTCGTTTGGGGCTAGATGGCGCTGTGTGAATGTCAGTGGATATTTATTATTATTATTTAAGAGTCTCCAATTTAGTAGCTACTCTATTAAAATCGTCATCATTAGCCCTTAGGATCCCACTGCAGGAAACTAAACAAGCACGCCCATTTATAATTCCCATTTTACTAATATGCGATAAACCCGCTCGAAGCACCGCGGAAGCTCAAATAGCTCACTAGAAGCGATCAATTTTTAAACAGTTAATCACGAGGTCCATTCATCATTAGACAGCCATTGACGAGCGTAGCTGTACTTAATTATTTAATGAGTGATGCCTACTTGACTTTATATTGACGTTTTCCGGAGTTTCTCGGACAAACTTTGCAGATGAACCGTTAGGATGCGCTGGATGTGCAATTCCTGTGCAAACTTGCGCAATTGATGTAAAAAGCTACATGCATGAATAGGGTATATAAGTACAATAAGTATGGGGATGTTTTAAGCAAGTAAATGTTGTTAGAAATTGTATAAATTAATTGGGATGTCGACTGGGTTCAAAAATTAATTAAAACGCGAGTTATTAATTTATTACGTGACAATACGTCTCAAAGCAAACCTTGAGAAAGTCTCCATCTTATCCCAATTTAATCAAACAGCTTGTAGTATGGTATGATATGTGACACCACAAACACAAGCACGCACGCACACAAACATACACACACGATTTTATGTTTTCAATTGTTTTTATAAACCAAGTTTAGTTCGCAATTGTGAGTGTATTAATTTTGGCAGAAGCCGCTGATAGTCGAGGTACAGGTTTTTGCTTATTTCGGATATCAGTCTTCAAATTTGATTGTTATATGTTTCTGTGAATAAATTATATTATCTTATATACGGTCTACCTCAAGTAAAATAGTATACATTCATGGTAAATAGAATCGGCAAACTCGTTGACTGATTTCATGTTGTATCTCAAATGTGTACTTAACTTAGAGTATCATTGTAGTAAATTTATACTCGAAGGTACATAAAGACTTAATCACATGTTATTTAGGCTTAAACGTACCGTGTGATTACGTGTAACAGATAACTACAGTCACCCATTACGGTAGCGCTAACTCGATCCTCTGATGGGATATTAATAGATTGTTTAGTTTAATCAAAGCGGTGTTTACGCTTCAATACTCAATTATTTTAAGTAAAGATGTTCATATCTGGTTTGCAGGTAAACGGTATGTATTTGTTAGGGCTTCCGGCTTAGTCGATGGAACGGCTACTTGCGAGAGGTAGCTAATGGAAGCTTGATTAAAAAAGCGCAGGACCGGGATATCTAGTGCAGAATCTTCATCATCATCAGCTCATTATACGTCCCCACCGACGGGCAGAGTCCACGCAGGCCCAGTGCGGATTGGCCGACTTCACGCACAGTCTTTAAATCTTTTCGCAGGCGTGCGCAGGTTTCCTCACGATGTTTTCCTTCACCGTAAGAGCGTCGGATAACGTATATAATTTCAAAAATTCGAGAATATATTGTTAGGTGGCGGGATTTGAACCTGCGCCGTCCCGGTCGGAAGGCAACTGTCCACACCATTAAGCCACCGACGCACTGGCGCAGACTGGGAGAGACTTTGTCCAGCAGATGAACTACAATATGCTAAAGAGATAAAATACTTACTTACTAGGCTAGCTTATCGATCTGTGTAGTAAGTCTTAGATTAAGCAACAAGCTTCTAGCCAGTAATTAACCTAAAGTTCATTCGGATCAGACCCCATCGTTCAAATTCAAATTTTCTTTATTCAGACAATATTAAATTTCCTTAGACTATTAAAAGGAAAACAATATAGTCGATTTTGAACTGAACCCGAATGACGTGTCGATTGCAATTTCGGATACCGACTTGTATAGGGATAAAAGTATTTTCATGACTTCGTGATTTTCGTGATATTTGGTGCACTATCGGATAGGATTAAAAGTAATTTGCAGACGAGTTTTGTTGAACGTGATTTTTGTGACGTAGGATGTTGTTATAAAAAAAACATTTACAATGTGTTACACAATTAGAAATGGCAAGTGACCAGCCACAGACTTTCCAAAGCATCGCCAGAAATCGTGTCCCATTAGGATGACCGAGTAGACTCTTCAAGGAGTCACGCGATGTGTGAATTACACGGAATTATGTAAACACTGTAATGCTAAAGTTCACGCATGCATTCACTTTCTAACGGTCCTAATTTATCTAAGATAAATAACTTACAACAGCCTCTTATTCATATTATTCATCTGAGTTACTTGATAAGAAGACCAGACCGATCCGATAGGGATATTATCGGATATAAGAGACCTAACATCTGTTGTCTCGGGTAACAGGCGTAGTGCAGCATTGACGGAGAATAATAACTGTCTAACAGTTGTTGGTCTCCTTCAATGCTGTTCTGTCATGATCAGGCGTGTCCATCTGCGCTCGCCAAGTGCCCGGTGAAGCTGTTAAGGCCATCTGCGGCCGACAGCAGTAGACAGTTCGAAAAAAACCCATCAGGTAAGAGTCCAGACATCCGCAATTCGAGATTATTTCTGTTACTTCGTTAATTGCATTTTTAATACATTGTGGTCGTACTTTTTACTTTACCAACTTCTACTTCATATTGAGTGTACAACGTTAGCAAGAGTATCTCAAACTCACCATTCATTTTATTTAAAAGGTTGGAATTCGGGGATACCCGGCTGAATAATCGCTCAACTAACTGTAGCGAACTGAAACAATTGAAAATCAATTACCTAACGTCTCCTAGACGAGAGGTTACATAAGTCATTATTATTACAACCTTAATGATTTCCATGAGGACAGATCCCTAGTGCACATCCATCTGCTACCCGCCACCTACTGCATAACTGTACCTATTAAACCTATCGCAGTCCACTGCTGGACATAGGTCTCTCCCATTTTGCGCCAGATATCCCGGTCCTCCGCTTTGTTCATCCAGCCTCCACCAGCGATCTTTCAAGTCATCGGTCCATCGGGCCGGAGGGCGTCCTACGCTTGCCGAGAGTCTCCACTCCAGAACTCGTCTGCACATAACTGCACAAGGAAAATTTATAGAAATAATCTGATATTAGCGGGCTTAAATACCTAAGTAACACAAAAATTCGGTTATTTGGTTCCCACGACACCAGTCATGCTCCGATTTACCGGTAAGTTAATTAGTAACGTCTTGGTACCGTTGGTTCGCTCGGAAGACAATATGCTCATCGAAACAGTTTAACCTTAGAGTTTCGTTCATTTATTTTTATGTTACAAAGTGTACAGGACGGTCTGGACGCTCACCTGATGACAAGTCAGAATGAAGAAAGCCAATAACTGATAGACAGTAATTATGGTTCATAAATGCCACACTGCGCCTTAAACCGAGACAACAGATGCTAGGTCTCTTATACCCGGTAATAAGTTGATACGTTCATAGCGTGCTTTAAATAAAAACGATATACAACTCCCTGATCAATTACGATGGCATCGAAACTATCACATCTACAAACTTGAAAGGTTCTTTAAAGGGTAATTTTGGGGTTTTACGAAACGGCTACTTTCCATCTCGTAAACTTCCCATTTCGTAAACCTCCAATTGTACTTTGTTTCGTGCTATTTGAGTAGCCTATATTCAAATCAAATCAAATTATTCATTTCGAATTTCATAATCTATTTACATTGACTAAAAAACTAGATTAAATCACATGTAAACTACAATAAAATTTGATACATTCAACAGTGGACAGGACTAACCTTAAAAAGGTGATCACGTAAAAAGGAGTAATTTAGGCTACCTTATTCCTTGTGGACAAAGTCACAGGCAAAGCATATTTAAAAAATAAACTAGATATTCGTATCTAATTTACCAAAAATAGTCTAAACCTTTTATTACGTTTACAACAAAGCAAAAGAATGTAAAGCATTTCTCACACAGATTACAAATAAACTAAAGCTAACATCCATGTAACTGGTTCTATAGAACAAATGATACCAAAATAAATATTCATTTACCGCGGTCCCGGACCGACCTTTGTAGCATTCCATGCGTTTCAAAAGTTATTGTTATGTTAAAATGGTGCGTTAAAACCTTTTTTGTAACCCGTACTACTACAGTAACAACAAACAGAAAACCTGCGCCGCTTGCGAAGAGATTCAAAGGTTGTCGTGAAGTTGTACAACCCGCACTGGGCCGCGTGGACGACTAAGGCCTAATCACATTTTACGGGTAGGCCCATGCCCTCTCGGTGGGGACGTTTAATGAGCTTTTTATGATGTACCACTGTTCGCAACATAACACTACATTCACCATGTTTTATGTGGATATCAAACAGTTCACCATACATACGTAATATGTACCATAGATAAAAAAATATTATGACATCTACACGTTTTTATTTTTTATTTGGACAATGCAGTCCAACGCTTACGTTATTAAGGATTTATGACAGTTATTGAACACACCTGACTAATTTAAAACGTACATCTTAAAGCTAATGTTAGTCCCACTTCTCATGGTTTCGTCTGAACCTATGGGAGTATGGAAACAATGAGACTAAAGCCCCGTACATATTAATTGTTCTTCTTCGTGAATTCACACCGTTTCGTTATTCTAATATAGTCACAGCCCAATGACTTAGGAGTTTAAGTAGAAGCTAGTACTACTAACCCTTGAACACCAATGACATCTTAGGGCGTCAGAAACTATAGATTTTCTATAGACGATCCATCTGGTGTAATGGTTGAGACGTTGGCTATCACACCAAGGTTTCCAGTTTGTATACCGGGCAGTCCAAATTTGTGTGCATGAACATGTCTGTTTGTATTGGTCTGGGTTTTCTATGTATATTTGTTTACAAAAAATATTTACAAAAAAGCATATAAGTATGTTTATCCGTTGTTCAGTATCAGTATGTTATGTTTAGTTTGGGCTAGGTGTGTGAACAGTCGGCAGTTCATAAACGTCCCCGCCGAGAGCACAAGCCTACATGTAAAGGGTGTATAAGGCCTTAGTCGTCCACGCGGGCCTAGTGCGGATTGGCCGATTGGCTATGTGAATATCAGTGGATATTTATTTATTTATTGTGTCTGGATTCCTGGCGAGATAGTACTGGTTAAAATTTACTTAAAATTAAGTTTTAATAAGAAAGTAAGTAACTAAGTTATTTTGAATGTCGTATTGAAAACAAAAAATATGTACCATCTTACTTTCATGTTGTAATGCCTGTAGAGAATTTGTCATGTTTAGATACTAATACTGTAACTTGTACTAGTACAAGAGGCATGTAGGTATGGAAGATCTAATTCGTCTGAAATACAAGGAATATTTTAAATTATTCTAAATCTTAGCAGAATAAACTGCCCGAATAGGTTAAATTTGCACTAGTTTTAAATTTGTTTTTAATTCACGATTCGAAAGTGTCTTGTAAAATCATAATTGAATAAATACATTTTAGTTTGAGCATCTCCAACATCATTGAGCCTCTAATTAACGCAGTAAATGTGTACAGAGGCGTGCGCACCGCCCGCCGATCTACATGACAATGCGCGACCTGCGACCCGCCACCTGCGCAAGCGCATCTTCCTCGGAGCGCGCAGGAATGCGTAAACAGATTGCCTTGCGTAACAGTGTTTGACACGATAATTCTTTCTTTGAATCTGTGTTGAGTTCTGATGCCTATTTAATTTTTCATCACTTCATAGCAAGGCTTTGAAGCGTAACGCAAGATAAGCCATCTTTGGTTGGTCTTTGACTGCAAATATTGCCTCATATATATTATTCTTCGGAAGACACATTTAGCTGTTGGTTCTAGTTCCTTTTCTTATGGATTAAGTGTGTAACAGTTACGACTCGATCTCTCCATAGTTGTGAAGGAGGCAACTAGCCAGCCTCTTTCTGCCATCTTCTTATGATGATAATGAAGACGCAAAGACTGAATTCTTTACTGCCTCCTTGATGCGTCCATTTTATATCAGGTCCAAGGAAGTTATAGGTTGAAATTTTCTTGAATTAACAATATATTATCTTGTCCTTTGCGCCTATGATTTTCTTCTTATGGACTTTCCGAGAGCTTGTGTAATTGGATTATAAGCTTTCTAACAGATTGAAGCATAAGGCCTTTTATAGGCGGTGCTAGTAAAATTACTGGGTATAAGAGACCTAACATATGTTGTCTCGGGTGACGGACGCAGTGTTGACGGAAAAATAATGACTACCTACTGTTATTAATTCCATCAACACTGCTTCTGTCATGGTCAAGGCGTATCACTTACCAACAGATGAGCGCACTGGCCGTTCCGGTCCTGGCATAAAAAACTCAGAATCTGGATTCGTGAATGCTGGTGTGCCGCAAGGCAGTGTCCTATCGCCCACGATATTTCTTCTGCATATCAAGGATATGCTGCATACCGCCTGTATGGGGGGAATGTTCCAGTGTATGCAGTACTTTATATTTGCGGAACTCCAAATTTTCTCACCATCTAGGTGATTGGAAATTTCCACATTCGTCATTTTCTGCCACGTACGAAAAATTGCCAAGCGCGAGTCGCAATCGCCCGTGATGGTTCCGGAGCAGCTAGTAACATAAAATAATGTATTTTTATTTACTTAGGCACCTACTACAGCTTTAATATGAAAATAGTGGTTCACCGTTTTTGACGTATAAAAAAAAACTACTTACCAGAAATCGTTCAAACTAAATTTCGTTGTTAGATTTTATGGTGTATGTACATAATACTTTTTTTTCGATTTTATCAACCCCATAGTTTCGAAATTAGAGAGGGGGACAATTTTTTCAAGTTTGGAAGTGTCTCTCGCGCAAACTATTCAATTTATAAAAAATATATTAGAAATCGATATCATTTTTCTAGCTCTACACATTGATACCCCACACGGGAGGGTTCGATGAAAAACAATTTTTTTTGAGTTTTAGTTCAATATATGGGGAACCCCTAAATATATTATTTTTCAAGTTTCTTATCAAAACCTAATAGCTTTACAGAATACATAACTCACAAAGTTGAATAGTGTAGTGCTTATAGTTTCGGAGAAAAATGGGATTGTATTATTCGGACGGACAGACAGACAGACAGACTTGACGAATCTATAAGGGTTCCGTTTTTTGCCATTTGGCTACGGAACCCTAAAAACTGTGGTATGAGCTTCCATTGAAAGTATTTTCAGTGTGATACGACCTGACATCCTCAAAGAAGAGCGTTCAGCTCTGGTCTTGCAAATGTGAACCGTAGGCTAGTTTGCTTTCAGTACCTACAATGACAGTTACCATCAAGTTCAAAATAAAATAACTTCATCGATTTCGAGATTTCAAGATGGACATCGGACAGAATGTAATAGCTCTACCGTTCAGCGATCGTCGAACAAGTTTCGACATAAATTCGACACTGGCTATTTTTCGCCTCACGCCTTTAAGGAATTAACGGTTTCTAATTGAGCAACCCAAAGGGGAAATGTGCTGAATTAAGTTGAAGTAACCATCTGAAAACCTTGTTAACGCTAAAGAACGTTAAAGTTCGTAGGATGATCCAAAATATCAGACACGTTAGAAAATTTTTGCTGTTTCAATGTATGTTATAGGAATGAAAATGCTGCAATTTAAAATTCTTTATTCTTCTTCTGATCTTTTTGACTTCAATATTACAACTATAATTTCACTTTACAATAATTGATTGGAGTTTGTTTGTTTCTTTTGCTTGAAACAGCTGAGTGAACGGAGGCTGGTTTTAGATTGGCTAAAATATCTTTCAGTACCTAATGTCTTAGTTATTTATTGTGACAAAAGGTGTGTTTTAAGTTTGATGATCGGATTAAATTAGGACTCTTATTTTCAAACTTAAGGGATACCCCCTTAAGTCTGAAAACAAAAGTAATTTAATATAATCTTTATTATATCATATTTATACCTAAAGGAAAACGAATGGTAGGACCTCCAACCAGAGAGACGGATGACCTGGTTAGGGTGGCGGGTAGGAGATGGATGTCAACTGCTAGGGATCCACCCCCGTGGAAATCATTACGGGAGGCTATCGTTCAGCCGTGGCCATATTAGTCTGTAATGATGATGATATCATATACCTTTCCTATAGCTTTTCCCCAATAAGTTTATTATGGGTACTTTGATTTTTGACAGTGATTTCACATTACAAAAGCACCATAGGAGGATCGTTGGTGCGTGTCGCATTCCGAACTGCGCACCTCTTTGCGGTTAGTGGAAATGAATGGGAGCCCTTTATTATGTTATTATGACGTCATCGCCGCAAAAATGGCGAAGCGCGCCAGCTATCTGTGTCAGTAGAAGGGTCACCATAAAATGCGAAAACTATGTGATTTATTTTTTAATAATTCGTCTCGGCCACATGCTCTTTAATGTCCTCATTTTTCCAATTCTCTCACATTGCTCCAAATTTTCAGACAGATCTTTCTTTCTGCTACTATCAGTTTTTCTACAGTCTTCAAATGTCAGCCCATGACCGTCTTATAAATACAGATCTTTCCGTTTAATATTTGATCACCAGCATGGGCAGCATGAAGGGCTTCTCTTTTGTAAATCGGTAACTGTGTAACCTAAGTACAGATATTAATCTACCCATTTGAACTATGCATAAGTTTATTCAAGATCTTTCCTAATATTATTAACTTCTATATCGTTCAATGTGTAAATATTACGTCTTATGCCGATTAATTCTGCAGCCAACTTTACCTGCTTCGCTCTCCAACTCCTCGACCATACTTTGTTACCTTTACCAGTAATAACAAGTCATAGGCGTATTCTATCACCATGTGTGTGCATTTATTCATTTTCCGATCTACCACCGCCTCATAGGAAACCACCACCATCGGGTTTTATGATATTTAAGAATGTGGCCGCATTATCCAGGTCACTGCGACAAACGGCGGAACCTGAGGGGAAGAATGTCCCTGACCGCACCCCGCCACCCGAATATAGGTTGCGAGCCTTGCTACTGTCGTGGTATACTTTATTAATAGGTCTAAGTCAACACTTCAGCACAGCACTTCACAGAGCGTCGGTGGCTCAATGGTGTGGACTGTCGCCTTTCTACTGGGAGGGCTGAGGTTCAAATCCCGAGACGTACCAATGTGTTTTCGAATTTTCGAAAATATATGTACGTCTATCGACGCTTTACGGTGAAGGAAAAAATCGTGAGGAAACCTTCATGCACGCCTTCGAAGGTTGTGTGTGAAGTCGTCCAATCCGCACTGGGCCCGCGTGGACGAATAAGGCCTAATCACCCTATACGGGTAGGCTCGTGCCCATCGGTGGGGACGTTTAATGAGCTGATGATGAAGTCAACACTTACAGGTACATACAACATAATACATACTTAAAGATTAAGACAGAGTGCATCAAGCAATAACAGGTAAACGCCTCGTGTTCAAACATCACTTACACTCACAGCATTAAAAATAAAATCAAAATTAATCTAATAGGTCCAAGTCGAACCTACAGGAACTCACGACGAAGGCCCTCACGGCGGGGACGGCATCTCGGTCTTGAAGTGTGGTGTGTTCTGACATGCTTTACGCGCTTTGTCCACCGCGATAGCGACAGTGATCGGATCGTATCTTGACAAGCGTAGCGTGGGTGCCGTCTAGCCGACGATTTGTGAAAGGTCGCTGATGGAGGCTGAATGAGGAATACGAATAACCGGGCGGGAATTTGGCGCAGAAAGGGGGACACATACTATATCCAGCAGTAGACTGCTATAAGTTGAAGAGGTATTTATTTACCTAATAATTAGTTAATACTGTAACTAATAATTGGTGACGGTAGACGAGAATACAAATTTCACCAATATAGAACCTACGGGAAGAGGCGAGAAGACCAGGTGCATTTATACTAGGAGTATAAGTCTATCGCCCCCAATATCCGCAGTGAACCCATTCTAAACCGATTAGCGTAAACAAAGACCAATAAAACAATAAATAAACATGAGTTCGCGTCGTCCTATTCATGAACGTGATAATCTAATTAATATGTCGCTAGCAAACTGTGAATTCTGCCTTTTCGTCATTAGACTTGGTTTACTGTAGATATGCAGACATTTATTCAAGACAAAAAGTACCTGCAAACAATACAAAATAACTGCCTTCGTGGTCTAGTGGCAGCATTCAGCTGCGTGACACGGAGATCATGGGTTTGAATCCCGCGGGAAAAACATCAATTTTGTGATTTTCGTAGCTAGTTAAGGATATTGCAGGATGCATCACCCAATTGTCCAAAAAGACAGCTGTGCCCTGCAGTGGACCGTTATAGGCTGATGATGACGATGATGATAAAACAATACCAATTGATATGTAATACCAGTAGATACTACTAAGTTTTGTGTTTCTATGAGATCTCCAACTAGTAGCGACTGATATATTTTTATTGGCTATGAATATCTCTACGGCTAAGTCTCCCTATAGCTATATTGTATAAAAAGGCTTGATGACTGGCTTGAGGCACTGATGCTGATGAATATATCGAACGGGCAACGTACGAGAGCTTATCTTCGAAGTTTTTGGTTACACACAATGATATGTTATAAATATAAGCACTTTTAAACTACATCATATTTTAAATCGACGAATCATTAACTTGATGATTTCCATATAACGAGTTATAAATGTTATAATACAAAAGAAAGAAGAATAAAATACCTTCATTATATAAACTTACGCTTTACCACAAGTCTTGTGAAACAATAATATTGTGGTCACAACCTTATGAAGATGCAAATGTTCTAAATATTTGTCATCATCAATCATCATAATATGAGGCGTTCATTCAACTCAACAGTTGAACTAGTTCAAGAGTCAACACTCTTGAAGAAAATGAGCAATTTCGGATTTTATTTTAAATGTTTTTATTTTCAAAACCTCGATAGTTGTACTTATGGATGCACCCATGATGGGCGAGCTTTTCATAGACTACATAGTAGAATTGTAGTCTAGTAGTAGGCTGTACCTTCCTACCGGGAGGGCTGAGGTTCAAATCCCGACACGTACCAATGTATTTTCGAATTTTTGAAATATATATGTACGTTATCCGACGCTCTTACGGTGAAGGAAAACATCGTGAGGAAACCTTCATGCACGCCTGCGAAGAGATTCGAAGGTTGTGTGTGAAGTCGTCCAATCCGCACTGGGCCCGCGTGGACGACTAAGGCCTAATCACCCTATACGGGTAGGCTCGTGCCCCTCGGTGGGGACGTTTAATGAGCTGATGATGAATGAGTAGGCTGTACCCTTTCTGTGGCCCTTGCGACAGCACTTATAAAGCATATTGTGTAGCCAATTCAGGGTTTACCTTTGTAGCTTTGCACAGCTCACTACTGTACCTACGCCTCCACAACGATAGTGAAGGGTTTTGCCTACATCTCCACGATTTACAAGCGGTACCTAATATTAGGTTTATTGAAACAGCGATGCTACTTATTATCTTCTGAATGTTCTGTCTCAAAGCCAAGTCAAACCAATCAAGTGAGTGAACTAATAGTCTTGCCCACTTTATAATATAAAATTAACATTTAGTTCTAAATAGTATTTCTAAACAAAGATTAGCAATTTGTCAAAATAACACAATTTCAAGCTTTCTCTGCAACATAGCCCCAATTCCACGACTTGGTTTTCTTAAGACTTTGAAATTGTTTATCTAAAGGTTATTTAGATAACAGAATCGACCGATACGTATCACCGTGAAATAAATTGAACATTGTACACCGCAAGCGTGGGATACACAATCCCAGATATATCTTGATGGTAACTGTATGTCACGTAGCACATACAGAAGTTGCCGTGTTATTGAAGGAATGAACGTACTTTCGTATTATATATTAGTTATTATTATATATATTTAATTTATTCGGATTTAGCTTATTGTAATGTAGTATTGTCCTTTTCTCGACTAGTGATAAAATAAACGTAAGCCGCCACTGCCGCCGCCACCGCCCATCTTACGAATGCGAATATTTGGCAGAACGATTATTGGATATTTGGCCACATAAAAACTAATGGCCTCAATTTGAATTAAATTTCGATACAGTATCATATAATTTAAGATATTATAAAAGCACGTACAACACAACTACTAATGACGTAGCATATATTATTAAATGCGAAGTCATTACATTACAATTTAATTTGGTTAAGCCGATATCCGACTGATATTCTCAAGATAAAGCTAGCAAAATTGTACGGTAATATCATGTTTTGTAAGCATTGAAATTAAAGTTTATTACTTAGCAAATAAGTAGTTTAGGTGACAAGATATTATATCATTGCACACACTTATTGTGTTTACTGATTTCTCTTTAGTAGGAATGAACCCTTCACAACCACAATCAAAAAGACTTTAACCTACCAAAATCATTTCATGTAAAATGTTGCCAAGACGACCACACAAGGTTTACCCTGTGAAAAAGATATAACATCTTGTGTAGAGCCAAGCTTCTGAATCTACACGGCTTTCTACCCTTACTTCAACAAATTCAACATGACATTTTTTTATCAACTATAGGCAGACATTCCGAAACGATGATATCCGTAGGAGAACTAGGGTGACCGACATAGCCCAGAGGATTAGCAAGTTGAAGTGGCAGTGGGCAGGGCACATAGTGCGTAGAACCGATGGCCGATGGGGTGGAAAGGTTCTCGAGTGGCGTCCACGTAACGGAAAGCGAAGCGTAGGCCGACCCCCAACCAGATGGACGGATGATCTGGTTAAGGTGGCGGGTAGCAGATGGATGTCAACTGCAAGGGATCGGTCCGCGTGGAAATCATTAGGGGAGGCCTTCGTTCAGCAGTGGACATAATTAGGCTGTAATGATGATGATGAGGCAGACATTTGACCGCCATCTCACCTGATGGTAAGAGATGATGCGGCCGAGGATAAATCATGCCTGCCTAGAAACAGTCGAATTGGCTGCCTTGAAAACGGTTGTAATGACCGGGGAACAAATAATGAGGAAAAGAGTTCCATTCCTTTGCGGTGCGCATTAGGAACGAGGCACTATAGCATGCTGTGGTGTGTATCAATAAGTATGTATGTAACTTCTCCGTTTCGCTACTGTCGTGAAGGTGATCTTATATATTTTTCACAGGTTAGGTAAACCTTATGTGGTCGTCTTGGCAACATTTGACATGAAATGTTATAGTGGATAAAGATTTTTTTTTTGTGGAGAAGCCACTATCCAGAACGCCGGCTTCATTGCTTACTTAGTACTTAAATACACATCAAATCAATCTTTAAGTAATCGGTACACTATAAGCCAAATTAATTTGTTTGCTATTGTTATTTTGAGTCATAGTCGATACCGAGTACCGATAAGATATAACGCGTATCGATAAGCTGATATCGATTGCTAGCACACTTGTCTGTTATTTGCTATTGGCATTGTCTTTTAATAAACATTTTATAAATATATTTAGAGGAGATATAAATTCCTTTTATTTGAAAAGTGTCAAGATGTTATAGTTATGGTTTATTACGTTAACGTATGACTACATTATTAGTTTTAACCTCAAAAGAGACCTCAGGGCTAGTTCTCTCCATTTTCGTCTGGTACTGTAGACATAATCAGATCACATATAAAAACAGATCATGATATTAAAAAAACATCCCATTTATCTTTTGAGTGTGGTCACACCGATGTGTTGTCACACCGATCCGTATTAGAAGACTATACAAACGATTTGAGGTTTAAGTAACTAAAAACAGTAGATACGAATAGGCTAAACAAAATAAGTTAAGGAACCTTTAAAACATTTGTTCACAAGATTAAGTGACTACTCTGACGGTATTTATCCCGATTGAAGCTACTGAAGTTTCGATGAACTGTGTCATAAAATTATGTCGGAAGCGTGCGTGGGTGCATAATCACATCAGCTGACGATCGATCAGCTGATTACCAGTAGCTATTGACGGCTGACCGAGTAACATTGACAGGGTACGATGCTTCTACAAGATACTGATACATCGGTTTGACTAACCTTTTTTATTTAGAGCGTCGGTGGCTCAATGGTGTGGACTGTTGCCCTCCTACCGGGAGGGCTGAGGTTCAAATCCCGCCACGTAGCAATGTGTTTTCGAATTTTCGAAAATATATGTACGTTATCCGACGCTATTTCGGTGAAGGAAAATATCGTGAAGAAACCTGCGCACGCCTACGAAGAGATTCAAAGGTTGTGCGTGAAGTCGTCCAATCCGCACTAGGCCCGCGTGGATGCTTAAGGCCTAATGACCCTATACGGGTAGGCTCATGCCCCTCGGTGGAGACTTTTTATGAGCTTGATGATGATGAACCTTTTCTTATGGGCTAATGGGTAATGAATAAGAAGTTCTGGTGGGAAGCGGATGGATGTCAACTACTAGATTGTTACGCGTGGATGTCATTAGAAACAAAGAAAAAATATTTACTGATAAAACACGAACACAACACTTATTATATACATTAAACAACACAATCAATACATTAAACTATAATTATGTATAAAGGAAGAAGGCAATGACATTAGGGAAGGTCTTCGATTAGCAGTGGATATTTAAGGCTGTAATGATAATGATTAAAGGGCTTGTTCCGTCAAAGTTTTAGAGTGTGTCGAGCATTTGTTGTAAGATAGTTACTTTGCCAGATTCCTTTGTCTCCCTCGGTGAGAGGTTTCCTTCGAAAAGGAATTGCTAGATGGAAGTCTTTAAATAGGTTCCGGACTCTGACAGGTCGGACTAAGGACATTTTGGCCAGAAAGGGTTGGCTTTGTGGGGTGACCTAAACGATGTCCTGTCCTTATGTCATGTCCTGCCCAAACAACTGTTCGCAGCAGGATTTTCTTTCAGATGCCGTCAACGCTGTCACCGTAGCTAGCTTTTGGACTCTTACAGCTCGATTAAGATTTTGCCATTGATATAATAAGAAGAAGGGGAAAGGGCTTGACGCCGTTTCGTCTGGTTAGTTTTGTTGACGAGCGTACAGGTTAAGAAACTATCACAAAGGTCAGTCAATGGATGGGTCACCGATAAATACTATTTTATGGGTGAGCAAAGGAATGTTTACGTGAATACGGCCACCCCAATTTACCTATCGATATTTAGACAACTTTATTAGGTGGTAAATGAAGATGAGACATCTAGGTATGAGTTATAATAACAATGTCTGGAATTACAACCGTTTATATTATTTTGCATGCGGGAAAATCAGACATTTTCAGGGGTGTCGACTTTTAGTTCTATGGTTTCTCAGACTATATACAAAAAATATTACATGTATCAGATCCATAGGACTTTTATACGGCCGGCTCTCCGACTAATAGTGAAGTAAGTAATTGCAAACAACTCTGTTAAAAACCATTAAGTAGTAAATGAACTTTTTGCTAAGATTTAAGTACCTACAGGCGCCGTCTGTGGCGCATGATGTTTTCCTTGAGCTGAGGTTTTTTCCACTGCACTTTACGGATCTTATTGATTATTAATCATATTTATTTACAACATTTGAGAAGTTAAATAAAGCCATTTAATTATTAGTGTCGATTAAAACCTTATCCGACTTACAATGAAGGAAAACATTTCTAAGTGTCGGTTAAAATCTTATTTGACGCTCTTACGGTGAAGAAAAACATCGTAAAGGAACTGCGCACGCCTGCGAAGAGATTCAAAGGTTGTGCGTGAAGTCGTCCAACCCGCACTGGGCCCGCGTGGACGACTAAGGCCTAAAAATCTTATACGGGTAGGTTCGTGCCCCTCGGTGGGGACGTTGAATGAGCTGATGATGCCTGTATTATGGGTACTTAACAACGGACAAACATGGTTATAATATAGTAAAAAATAATACATACATATTACACATAGAAAACACCTAGACCATTAGAATCAGACATGTTCATGCACACAAATGTTTGTACTACCCGGGGATCGAACCCGGAACCCATGGTGTAGCACCTAGCAGCCGATATCTCAACCGCTACACCAAATGGGTCTATAGTTTGTTAGCACTTCCCTAAAGAAGATTCCGTACTCTCATCCATCGTTCCGGTCGTAACGTTAACTCAAGGTTACGCACAATATACAACAACGGGCGTGCCTCTTTCTAATCGTCTGTGACGAAAAAAACATTCCCGCTGATACCATGTTACCAAAAAACTTCGAATCCACCGCGAGATGTGACGTGGCGCTGCTTAGGGTTGTTACCCACTACAGCGGCCGCGCGATAAATATTTTCTTGTATTTTATTGTTTACCTGATGTTGGCAGTGTATAATTTATTATTTTCACTTATATTTTGTAATATCCAATCATAAGTTAAAAGAATGAGAGCGTCGGTGAGTCATTGTTGTGAACTGTTGCCTTCCAAATGTGTTTTCGAATTTCTCGAAACTATATGAACAATATTCGGCGCTCTTACGGAAAAGGAAATGTTTGTGAAGGAACCTTCGCACGCCTACGAAGAGACTCAAAGGTTGTGCGTGAAGGCCAATCCGCACTGAGCCCGCGTGGTAGAATAAAGCCTATACACCCTTTACGGGTAGTCTGGTGACCCTCACCTCACCTTGGTGAGGACGTTTTATGGGCAGTTTATGATGATGAATAATAAATTCATAATGAGTTGTGAAGAACCACTACTAAATAGTAAACTTATATCGAAAGTAAGGTAATATATTGTGTAAATTACCTAGATCTCCGCTCGACTGATTATGCCTCTCGTCGTATCTCTGCTTTGATGGAACACAATCCCAAAGCAAAAAATGAAGCATAAAAGAAATGCTTGCCACAAGCAATCTTCTGCGTTTAATAAGAATACAGTTTTCCGATAATGACTCTTTATAAGAAATAATATATCATGTTTCTTTCGGTAGCACTTTTACCAACTTAATGAAAAGTATACAAAAATTGTAATGTGACGGATTTGGTTTACCATTTTAACCGCAAAGTAGAAATAATGCAATAATCGTTCAAGTTAGGTATGTTTAAACAATAACTGTATATCCACCTACTTTATCTAAGTATATAATATCCATCCATACTAACATTATAATATGAAAGTGTGTCTGTTTATCTGTCTTTTATGGCAAATCGGAAATGCGTGATTTTTTAAGTGGAGATAGTTAAAGGGAGAGTGACATTGGCTACTTTTTGTTTAATCCTAACCTTCCACTTCCCTCAGGTAGAAAGCTAAAAATTCGCACACAGACTATTTGCAACACAGACATCCGAATATACAATTAGACTGGACAAGCCGCCAAGTTTATAGGCAGTCCCAGTGTCGCAATTTCTTTTCGGTTCATAGCTATGAAAAGTTATTATATTTCTTGGTAAATTTACTGATTCATTGCGATGATGGCATGTTACAATTGCACAGGATGGCATTTTGGGAAAAAACGGTAATTTCTTCTAATATTCGTGCGTCTCGACTCGTCTCACAGAGCGTAAACTGGCAGCCAGTGTATGTATGCTCGTTGAGCTTACATTTGTCGCACTTAAAAACGCGGCTTGCCCCATCTCCTGTATTGGGAAATCTGTGATTTGCAACTAACAATCTTGCATATTTTTTATGGACATCGGTCCCCATAGCCTTTAATAGTGGGTAAAATTTATATCGGACTTCGCAGTTTCCAAGGTCATCTACAACAGCGTTAAATCATATTCTGTTTTCGTCATCAGGCATGCGCACTTAGTCTGTCTTTCTCAGACATAATATGTTCCTTTTTAAGACTGCTACAAAACTTCCTTTCATAAGAAAAGCCAATTTTTTTTAGTGTCTTATCGCTGTTGGCTGCAGGTGCCTTCACAGCTTCACGGACAATTGGCGAGCGCAGATGGCTTTCAGTCCAAAAAAATATGCAACGAGCCTAAAGGTGTCCGAGAGTGGGACGCCAACCTCGGCTTATGGCGTTGCAGGGGGCTAGGTAACGTAGTATATGTTTGGTAAGAAAAGCTTATGTAAATAACCGTACATACGTCATGTATTTTCCTAAAAAACGTCCGTGTCGTATGAATCCAATTAACATAGTATTAAGCAGAAGTAAATCACTAAACACCTCTATGAAGAGGCCGACCTGTGCGCACGGCTCAGACTTCTAATTCAATTAGATTGTCTATGCTATGACCACAGATTTCCCAATACAGGAGATGGGGCAAGCCGCGTTTAAAGTGCGACAAATGTAAGCTCAACGAGCATACACTGGCTACCAGTTTACGCTCTGTGAGACGAGTCAAGACGCACGAATATTAGAAGAAATTACCGTTTTTTTCCAAAATGCCATCCTGTGCAATTGTAACATGCCATCTTCGCAATAAATCAGTAAATTTACCAAGAAATATAAAAAAATTTCACAGGTAAGAACCGAAAAGAAATTGCGACACTGGGACTGCCTATAAACTTGGCGGCTTGTCCAGTCTAATGTATATTCTGATGTCTGTGGCTATGACGTTACGGTGTCGTTTTGACTAAGAAATGTAAACAACAGAAATATATGCAGAGAATATTTGAGGGGTAATAACGCGACTCTCTATAGGTTCAACCCCTATTGATGAAACAGGCAAGTGCCGGGTCGCTTTATGCCCCAAAAATATAATAAATGTTCTAGCATGCAACGCATCCCGAGATTCGAGTCCCACTATAGGGCGCACTTAGGGGCAAAAAATATTTTAGGTTCAGAGCCATTTACAGTCGCCAATTGCTCGGTGAAGCTTTAATGGCTGTTAATTACCACAAGATGAAATTCCATCTTTATCATCTTGATTGTTGGCGTTTTACTACAGTTCGATTCATGCGCAATTTTGCTTCCACGTACTTTGCTTATATGGAATGACCTACCAGCAGCTATATTTCCTAACAGATATGTCATAGGAACCTTTAAGAAAAGAGCGTATTCCTTCTTAAAAGGGAGGCAACGCACCGGTAGCACTTCTGGTATCACCGATGTCACTGGGCGGAGATGAACACTTTCCATCAGGTGTTTCTTGCTCGTTTGCTGTGCTGTAACATAGAAAAATGGCCATCTGCGGCCAATATCCCAAAAAAGCAGATTTCTCCATATCGTCAAGGGAATTGTTCGGATGATTATTTGAACTCGTTCCTGCTGCCACATCTAATCATTAATCATCTGGGTAATCATTTTTTCATTCGCACCAGCGAGAAATAGAAGTCCTCTACAGAAACTATCTTTTTGTTGACTCTTTTTACCGTGTAAAGGTAACCGAGTACATCAAAACTGAGCAACAGCTACTGCCTGGAATATATCCAGAGCGAAACGAGCAGGAGTCCTTCATTCAATCTAAATAATAGCTTACTGTATTGAGAAATACATATAATCATAAACACTTAGGATTTTACCCAAGTAGAACCCAGTCACCCATCACCATCCTAATTATAAGGGGACTTTGTCGAGCACATTATCTGCTATTATATTATCACGTATGTGAAGTTGAAGTGGCAGTGGGCAGGGCACATAGTGCGTAGAACCGATCGGACCGAACAGCGTCCACGTAACGGAAAGCGAAGCGTAGGCCGACCCCCGACCAGATGGACGGATGATCTGGTTAAGGTGGCGGGTAGCAGATGGATGTCAACTGCAAGGGATCGGTCCGCGTGGAAATCATTAGGGGAGGCCTTCGTTCAGCAGTGGACATAATTGGGCTGTAATGATGATGATGATGATGATGTACAAACATATTACTTTTAATATGTCGGTCTTGTTATAGTTGTCTATTCTATCGAAATGTCATCTATAGAGCAACATCCATCATTGGATTGTACGGTATTAAATGAGCGACTTATTTGAAAATTTACTCCTTACATGGTCAGTAATCGACTTGGACAATCACATACAAGTGGGTTTCGTGAGATAACAATTACGTGATGGTATAAAAGTAAAAGGCAATGTGACCATACACGGATGCGTTTCACCAGTACCGGGACAATTAGAAATCGATTACCTTCTTAAAATATTTAAGTATAAGTACATACTTAATATGAAACATGTTGGCTGATATTTTAATAGTTCACATTATGAATTGTATAGTCCATTTGCTCTTAATTTGGAATTTAGTTTAGCGTAACACTGACAGATGGCGTTGTACGTACAGAGTTCTTTTAGAATTAAAACGCGGTAGTATTATTTTCACGCCGTTGAATTTATTTTTGACCTAAACCTAAGTAACTAATACATATATTCCATAAAGGAGAACTAAAATAAGTATTCACTTAGCTAAAGCCTTACCTGTGACGTTAAAGATTAAACGCACGGTGTGAAGACTCGGTTGCGCTCCTAATAAGGATTTGCACCAAGTTCCCACCATTACACAGACGATTTACTACCATTACAGAACATTTCGCTGGTATGCAGTCGTTTAATGTTGTTACGTTTACAGGGTTACTTTCCAACAAACTTATCGTAATGTTCTTTATATTAATGTTATATAATGTTACATTCGTGTGTCAGGATGTGAGATAGTTTTGGTGCCCAAAATTTGTATGGTGAGACCTAACACCTCCAATAAAAAACTTTCCAATAAAAATAAAAAAGATTCATTTAAAATAAATTCGTAAAATCTCATTTATGCTTTTATAAATCGGAACCAAACTATCGCTAACTACTGCTTGATTTTTCTGTAGATTTCCAGCTCGTTTTCTCATCAAGGATCCACTGCACTGAAGAATTATAGAAAATTCGTTCGGTTCTTCAGCCCGGAAGACGTCCTAAGTTAACCTAAATCTCTTTTGACGTATTTGTATACTAGCGGAGTTTTCTGTAGACCTTTTAAATGTATACAATACTCAGTACATTATTTTGATAAATCTTGTAGGATTCGGCCTGCGTTTGCAATGTAGAAGCGGAAAAATTAAATTATTTACGACATTACATGAGAAACTTCAAACATAATAATTCTCCACTACTTAATGGATGTTATTGTACACATAAACCTTCCTCTTGAATCACTCTATCTATTAAAAAAACGCATCAAACGCCCTTGCGTAGTTTTAAAAATTTAAGCGCATATAAGGACGTTGGGACAAAAATGCGACTTTATACTATGTAGTGATGATTGCTTAGCGCTTTAACATATCTGTGTGCGAGGAATTAGCCCGGCTCCCTGCCCGTGCCGCGCATCAAATTGTTTGTCCTATAATTCCCGTTACACCAGCAGTCTTGAAATTAATGACGTCACTTATAAGTTTTTTACACAATCAAGTGGGTATGCGCAGGATGTGGCCCGTTATCCGCAGATTTCTCTTGAGCCCCGGATCTCGTTTGAACACCGAAAAACCCGTCGCGGACACGTCCCCAATTCTGATAATTTTATGTTCATTTGCGGAATGATCACATTAATTAGGTGACTCTCTGGCTCGTAAATTGCTAAGGAGATTGTAATTGTGTCTCAATAGTAAGGTTTTGCACTCATTTGTTCTGTTTTATGGTAGGATTTTTATTGGTAACACCATTAGGCATTTCATCTATACATATAAATAAAATTGGACTGTCTGTTTGTTATATTCTAATAACTATTTATTTCTTCATGCATACGGAATAAACAACAAAACTTTTTTTAAAATTTCTGTTTGTTTGTGATGATGTGTAATTTGTGAAATCTGTGAAACAATTAATATAAAAAAAGAAAACAGAATACCAAATCTACAGTTGGATCAAAAGATAATGGTGTCAAAATGTCAACAGAATTAGTGGAATTGTGGCCCGGATCATTTGATGCCGTCTTCATAATTAAAACACTTTGGAGTTTAAAACTATAAGTACATAATGCAACATAAGAATGAATTATTTCAAGTAAAAATGCGTTTCTTTTATATAATCGAAATTAATATCTTCATTTATCATTTACGGTTTATCCTGCATAAAAATATACGTAATATTTTATAAAAATCACTTGTTTTACCGTATTTTTAGGAAGTGTGGTATAGTCAGTTTTACGTTACGAATTGGTTAAATTATTCGTCACTGAACGTTTCCAAATATTTCTTAAACTGAAAGACCTACAGTTACTTTGATTAGAATAAAAGATAGAGGATTTCAAACTGTATCACTTGGAATTTATAACTCAAAATCGACCGTTTGAGGGTTAACGTGGTTCTAGTTAAGGACGCCAGAATAGCACAGAACAATAGGCAATTAGCGGAATCAATAATGTTAATCTATGCAGGCAATGCTAGCCTTGAGTTGACATTGACATTATCTCATGCACTTATCATGAAACATCCCAGCCCAGCACTGAATTGAATTTTTAAAATAATATAACAATTGTTAAAAAGAACTCATACGAGTCCAAAAAAATACTTTTCTAGAGCGACGGTGGCTCAATGGTGTGGACTGTTGCCCTCCTACCGGGAGAGCTGAGTTTCAAATCCCACCACGTACCAATATGTTTTCGAATTAAAACGTACGTTATCCGACGCTCATACAGTGAAGGAAAACATCGTGAGGAAACCAGCGCACGCCTTCGACGAAATTTAAAAGTGAAGGCAAATCTGCACTGGGCCCGCGTGGACGACTAAGGCCTAAACACCCTATACGGGTAGGCTCGTGCCCCTCGGTGGGGACGTTTGATGAGCTGATGATGATAATACGACTTTTCTAAAGTTTAATTTTTATACTATCCCCTTTGGGCCTCTGTGCTGTTGATTTCGTCCCACGCAAGCCTTCCAAAGGCCCGGGCCACTATTTACTAGAGAATCTAAGTAATTCCTATGCATAATACCAATCGAATCAAATTTATACATTTTAATTACAACGAGCGTCGATGGCTCATTGGTGTGGACTGTTGGCTTCCGATGTGCTGGGTACAGATTCAAATCCCACCACGTATCAATGTAATTTCGAATTTACTAAATTATATGTGCGTTTATCTGACGCTTTTACGGTGGAGGAAAACATCGTGAGGAAACCAATCGGAAGTCGGCCAATCCGCACTGGACCCGTGTCGACGACTTAGGCCTGTACACCTTTTACGGGTAGACTCGTGCATCTCATTGAATATATTTAATGAGCTGAAGATGATAATAATGAAAATGTAAGGAAAAAAAATTATAATACCATATAGATCAATGGTAAGTGACACCACCGCCACGTGACACGTTTGCAAGAGGTCTAGGCAATAAGTGACTGGCCCTTTAGATAACAGTCTCTTAAGGGCCAGTCACGTATTGCTGAAAACACATACTCAGACAGACCCACGTGTTAATGTATGGTTCGACCAGTCGACCCACGAGTCTTAGCTTATAACGCAAGGTTACCACCAAAAGCTCCATAAAGGCTGTCCACTCAATCAATTTATCCCTAAACCGTCGGACAATGGAACGGGGTCACTCGGTCAGCATTCACTTAAAGGGAATCGCTTGGGCCACACCTGAAGTCGAGTTGGGCGCTTTTATAAGAAACTAGCGCTTCTGAACTGAAAGGTATAGAGTCTACAGTTAATCTTAAAATGTTTACTCATGATTCACATGGTGTTTTTATTTTACTTTTTTATTTAGAGAAAGAGAACATTTATTGGCCACAGGAAACACAGTAATAGAATTATCAAGAAAACTTACAAATAAACATAAACAGAACCAGTGGCCAATCAGGTACAAGCCTCAGCAAACGCTGCAGTAGTTTAACCCACTGCAGCACTGATATTCTGGCTGTACCTGTGGCGAGTGAGTGGGACAGAAGAAAAATTTAAAATAAAAATACAATTACTAACACATACAAATATTACATAGACCAATTAAGTTTCTATTTATTCTAAATATAAGAAAACCCTAAAAACTAACCACAATATCATACTTTACAAAAAAAACATTACAAGCTTTATAAACCCATAGAAAAAACAACAAGTAATTAACAATTGGTGTAACACAGTCATGAATTACATTATGTAACGGTATACCAGTACCCCTGTAACGTATGTCGACGTTTCATCATCAGCTCATAATAATGTCCACACCGAGGGGCGCGAACCTATCCGTAATGGGTGATTAAGTCTTAGTAGCCCACGCGGGCCCAGTGCGGATTAGCCGACTTCATGCACAACCTTTGAATCTATTCGCAGGCTTCCTCACGATGTTTTTCTTCACCGTAAGAGCGTCGGATAAACGAAGGTAGTACGCTCTAAAATCTATATTCTTAGTCACACCAATCACTTCATCTTGACACTTCTTACATGACCAAGTTTTGCTTCAAATGTCGTAATTTTAGGTTAAAAAGGCATTTAAAAAGCGCAACGTATGCGAGCTGACTGCACGCCACATTAATATTGATGCCACATAATAACAAAGAGACGTATGCATTCTGATGCAAGGGTGATGCAAGACATACGACGCGATAGACGGACTCCATGGTGCATCTGTTTGTTATCGGAAAGTTCGTTAACAAACAGATGCACCTCTGTGTTTCGGGATGAGGGCACTGTATCTAGCGAAATTACCGGGTATGAGAGATCTAACATCTGTTGTCTCGGGTGACGGGCGCATTGATGGAGAATAATAACTGTTTATCAGTTGTTGTTCTCCTTCAATGCCAGACTGTCATGGTCAGACTTATCACTTACCATCAGGTGAGCGTCCTGATCACTTCGTATCATAAAAATTTTTAATTATTGTCATTATATTTGGTGTTTGTTGATTCGTATTAGAAAGTCGTGATCGTGATAGGCAGTTATTATTACTCAATTCATTTTAGTGGTAATCTCAACTGATGGTTATACGATCCGTTACGGTTTAACTTTCTTGTTATTGTTTTTGTTGGTTATGGTTGATTGAGCAGTCATTTATTTAGTAATTGTCTATCTATGTCTATTAATATTATCTCTCTCGGTCTTCAACCTATTGCAGTCCACTGCTGGCCATAGGTCTCCCCCATTTTGCGCCAGATATCCCGGTCCTCCGCTTTTCTCATCCAGCCTCCACCAGCGACCTTTCGCATGTCGTCGGTCCATTGGGCCGGACCTCATATCATCTCATTTTTATATATAACACACTCTTACATGAAACGTGGTATAATTACACTGTGAAATGACTTAAAACCAGCCTTTTATAGGTATTAAACTTTTAAGCCATGTCAACCACCATGTCACTTCACACACGTTATAATGGATGTGAGAGAAGAGATTGGCATCTCATCATTTTATGAAATGTTTTTATGGGAACCTAATTCCATAAGGGTTGTATAAAAGTTTTCAAAATTAAAATATAAACACATTATCGCTTTGCATAAAGCTAATTGGTATTTAATTATAGCTCGTACTATTATACTTTTTTAATCGCCAATTAGTTTTCTGGCTCTGTAATCGATTGAGTTCAATGTAGCAAGATGTCATTTTGCTGTACCATCTCAAAGGTCTGCCTTACTTCCTCCGTGGTGTAGTGCTCTGAACGATGGGTTTTAGATCCGAAGGTCGTGGGCTGGAACCCCATGGGGAGACCGCATAAAAGAACGTCATATTGTACGTTTTTTTCAGTTTAATTAAAACAAAAGAAAGAGGATACCATGCTTCAGAGGGCACGTTACTATTTTAGGACGAGGATATCCAGCAATCCGTATTGGACCCGGATGGTGGGTTACAGCCCAATCTCCCCATGGCCATACTGTTAGGAAATGCCATGTCCATTCAGTGGGACGTTATAGGCTGTATATAATGATGACCCCAAATGTAACTGCATTACTCCATATTCGGACTTGAGCTTTGTATAATAAGTACTTAAGCGTGATTAAGGTTGCCTATACACACTACAGGCAAATACTTGTCATCTTAGTGCAATTACCGGGTATAAGAGACCTAACATCTGTTGTCTCGGGTGACGGGCGCAGTGCGGCGTTAATGGAGAATAATAAGTGTCTATCAGTTGTTGGTCTCCTTCAATGCCCCTCTGTCGTGGTCTGGCGTATCACTTGAACGTCCAGACCGTCCTGTACACTTATAACATAAAAAAAAACTTTGTCAAAACATATAGCATAAGATATAAAGATTCAGTCGGTAGGTCGGAATGCGCGACGGTGTGATCAGCAAATGCTAACGTGTAACGGTACCGCGCAAAGAGTATTGGCGGCGACGCGTGCTTTTTCTGTCGACCACTTCCTCGCTAATTAGGGTTGGCACATCGAACATACCATCATTCTTTATTATTTGTTGAGCCCTATATTCCCCCATGTGCATGTGCGTGTGTTAGTGTGTATGAGTGTGTGTGTATGACTTCAGCCACAAAATTTCATGTGTGAGTGCAAGTGTGCGTGTGAGTGTGTGTGTGTGTATTAGTTCAGCCGCAAAAAATCCATGTGTATATGTGTGCGTGTGTTAGTGTGTGTATGTGGACCAAGAGGCTAATAATCCAAACCAGAAAATTAGTAAAAAAAATACAACCCATAACGTATGGTCCCTAAGTTGAAATTGAACTGTTTAACATAGGCCTTCCTCAGTAACTTAACTCTTCTACCGCAAAATTTGTTGAATCTACAGTATTTTTGATGATCATTCATTAAATTCAAAACTTAAACTGCACAGCTATTTCAGTGTTTATGATATATTGTTACATTAAGGAATTGTTTTTAAAAAAGGCAACACTGTTGAGTTTTCTTGGGTGCTTCTTTCTCAACAGGCCAAACCACTGAAGCGCTTTTTTTTTCAAAGCATCAAATTAGTATATTTCTTGACGTTCATAAGTGCTTTTTGTAAGCCTAATCTGAAATAAATGTTTTTGACTTTGACTTTGATTCCATTATTTTGTGGCAACCCTAAGCGTCAGGTGGTCGCATCTCAGCATCAAATATGCAGCGGCAGACGACCTCCATATGTAGGACGGGCCTTGCTAAATAAATAAACAACACCGTGTCGATTGACCTGCTTTACATATTTCACTAGTTTTTACTTGTTACATAACTTATTTTAATATATATTCGCCAAAACTACTTTCTAAATGTATTTTGATTAATTTATTTATTTAGAACAGGCAAAAAGCATACACTATACAAGTATACAGTTAGTTTTGCCAATTTTTAAGCATGCATCTTAATACCCATTGAAAACGAAACATACACGACACAAAACTTACAACACTCATGACTTTTAACTTTGAATCACATGGTAAGGGAAAACTTCGGAAGCCTTCTCATGACAGCGAAGAAATGTAAAGGTTGTGCGTGAAGTCGGCCAATATGCCATAGGCGCGCGTGGACGACTAAGGCCTATAATACACCCTCTACTGGTAGGCTCGTGCTCCTCGGTGGAGACGTATAATGATCTGATGATAGTGGTCATACATTTCATGTAGTCCTCTCTCTCTCTCTCTCTCTCTTTTCAACCTATCGCAGTCCACTGCTGGACATAGGTCTCATCCATCATACATCTCATCTCATCCTTATAATGCTAGCTTTACCCCGCGTTGTTACCTGCGGTAATAGAAATTTCCGAAATTTTCAGAAAGTAAAACGTAGCATATGTGTTAAGCAAAAGTGTCAGCAAACTTCACACCAAATTTTATTAATATCGCAGCAAACATACACACTCATAAACTTACGCCTTTATAATATTAGTGTGATTTCAAAATAAGATTAACCCATTGAACGCCGGTAATCAAGACACAATAGAAAAGCCTTATAAATCAGCAATACTGAAACTTCTATTAGAAATAAGTCATGGAAAACATCGGGTTAAAGTGGCAGTTTTGTTCGGAATCGCAAACGTGACAAAACCTAGCACAAAATGGTGGAACGTGAGTTCACGCTTGTCACTTTCTATGTCTGAATCACACGATACTACGGTTACGCCCACGCGTGACCGGTTTTGTCCAACAGATTTAAATTAGACTGAATGTGCATTGTTACATGCCTTGTAATCTAATCATTTGTATAAATATTCTTCTTTTTATCGAGTCGATATGGATTTAAAAGTTAAATTTGATAATGCGACCAATATGCCACTTTGATCGCCTTTTATTTGCCATCCAGAAGACCCGAAAACCGCTCGAAGATAGTCAGAAATTTGGAAAGACGATTCTGCTCTTCGGAGTTTATTTTAAGCCGTCAGGTCTCTACTAAGCTATTAGTTAGGCAGTAGTCCACTTCCATCAATCTACATTGGGTACGCGTGGGTAGCCATACTGTGTGGGATGGCCTATGCTCTCCAGTGGATGGTTAAAGGCTGATAATGATATTAAATCACCCAAAACAAACTCGCCTACCAAATTAGCTTGCTTTGTATGCATAGCTTTTACTCGCGGCTTCGCTCCCGTTGATAAGATTTATTTTTCTCGTATCTGAATAGCTTTCGCTCGCAGCTTCACTCGCGTTAAGAAGTATTCTTTTTCATACCCTATTTTATTTCTTTAGGATTTTTAAGATCCTTTCTCAGAAAATGCCTACGTCATAGTGGTTTTATGCATGCAAAGTCTTAACCCGATCGGTTTAAAATTGACGAAGTTTCATTCAAACTTTCATACCCTATTTTATCGCCTTGGGTGTAGAATTTATCAAAATCATTTCTTATCGAATGCCTACGTTATACCATCTACCTGCATGCCAAATTTCAGCCGGATCCGTCCAGTGGTTTGGGTTATGCGTATATTATGGATCATGATGTCGGTCAGTCAGTCACCTATGAATTACATATATTTAGAAGTACATACTACTACGAGTTACGTATCCATAATAATCAATGTTGTGACCAGTCAATCAGCTGCACACAAAGT
Organism: Leucinodes orbonalis; assembly: GCA_019425675.1. Taxonomy (NCBI): domain Eukaryota; kingdom Metazoa; phylum Arthropoda; class Insecta; order Lepidoptera; family Crambidae; genus Leucinodes; species Leucinodes orbonalis. The sequence goes on from PQWD01003204.1 coordinate 191,611, forward strand.
GTACGCGTACGTCACGCGCGCAAACGCCTATGGAAATCCTTTCGCTGCGCCTCCTCGCATGATTGGCCGGGCTAATTCTGTGACGGTCGCATGATAAAAGCAATTGGTGCGGTGAATGTATGAAGAACCGCGGCAATTAGCGTACAAGCTGTAGGGCTGCCAACTAAGGAAATCCGGATGGATCCGGGAATGTGAAACATCTTAAGCCTGTAACTATAATATCGTATCTGTACATGTGAATGTGTAGTTTTTAAGATAATAATATGTAAATGTTATGTTTATTTGTTAAAAGTTAAAATATTGTGTCCTACTTGACTATAGTACTATAATCGCAGACATCCGAATATACAATTAGACTGGACAAGCCGCCAAGTTTATAGGCAGTCCCAGTGTCGCAATTTCTTTTCGGTTCTTACCTGTGAAATTTTTTTATATTTCTTGGTAAATTTACTGATTTATTGCGAAGATGGCATGTTACAATTGCACAGGATGGCATTTTGGAAAAAAACGGTAATTTCTTCTAATATTCGTGCGTCTTGACTCGTCTCACAGAGCGTAAACTGGCAGCCAGTATATGCTCGTTGAGCTTACATTTGTCGTACTTTAAACGCGGCTTGCCCCATCTCCTGTATTGGGAGATCTGTGACTAGTAATAGTTATTAAGAAATTTAGTTAGACCTCTCATCAATTTGCTATGTCCTTGAAGGGCGACACATGTATACCTACTGGGAAACCTGTATATGTACCATCCTATCTATATAATGTGACATGCAATAAAAAATTTGAATTTGTATTACATTCAACTCAAAGCCAAGTTATACTTATTTATTGCATTCTTCATATGGTATGAAGGTACAAGGTGTACAGTTTTTATTTACAGTGAACATAAGAACCCTGAAAGGCTTAGAGCTCAACAACAACAACTTATACTTGGTTTAATAGCATTTGATTGGTTATGCCTTTAAGTAAGATAGATACACTTTATAGCTCACAATTTAAAAAGAGTTCACAAACACAGAATAGTCAGACATATAGACGGGTAGCGGCGGCCTTATCGCTTCGAGCGATCTCTTCCAGGCAACCTTTGGGTGAAGAATAAGTCAAAGAAGACGACATGCAGTCGTCATAATTTAAATAAACATCATCTGTACAACATAAGTGAAATATGAATAAACACGTAACTGAAAAATTAAATTAGGTAAGAACTTTATTTATTTCTCATAAAGAATATACATACAATTCACTTACTGAGAAAAACTTTAACATCATGTTATAAATAATAAATCTGTGTGCAAGACGGTGAGCATAATTATCGTAAGAATAAAAAATATGTAAGGTACGTTGAGGTCGCAAACTTCTGTGTCAATTTGTACAAATTAGTTGTTTGTTAAGTTGCATCGAGCGACCACGGATTTAAAGCGCACAGAGCGGACTTTCAATGTCGATGTAAATACCTAATCAAAAGTTAAGAGGTCTCTAACTTCTAAAATGTTGTGCCATTTAAGTTCATGAGTTAAATTTTAAAGTAAGCCTTAAATGTGTTTTTCATACCATACATACTGAAACAATAGGTGAAACAAGCGGCATTCTGTGAGATAAATAACATTGGGTCCTTCAAGACCGCGTTTTCCTTCCATAAATCCATGAAACATACCGTCATTACTGGTGGTTGTTCAGTTAACCCTCCCCCCCCTCCTACTATTTAAAGAAATACTCTCTCTTTTGCTCGTTTGTCTACAGTTAATAAATAAATATCCACTGACATTTACACATACATACTAATAATACATAGAAAACACCCAGACCAATAGAAACAGGCATGTTCATGCATACAAATGTCTGTTCTGCCCGAGGATCGAACCCCGAACCATTGGTGTAGTAGCCGACATCTCAACCATTACACCAAATGGATCGTCAAACAATCTTCTTTGGCGGGAGTATTCAATTTCTGCGATAGATTAAAGAGTACTACACTGGGTAGGTATCGATAATCATATGGCAGTGAGCCCTCTCGGTTAGGTAGGCGCAAATGAACAGTAATTATTATTAGTAGTAAGTATTATATAAATTTTAGTATTATAAAAAATTTTGGAGCGTCGGTGGCTCAGTGGTGTGGAATGTCGCCTTCCTACCGGGAGGGCTGAGGTTCAAATCCCGACACGTACCAATGTATTTTCGAATTTTCGAAAATATATGTACGTTATCCGACGCTCTTACGGTGAAGGAAAACGTCGTGAGGAAACCTTCATGCACGCCTGCGAAGAGATTCGAAGGTTGTGTGTGAAGTCGTCCAATCCGCACTGGGCCTGCGTGGACGACTAAGGCCTAATCACCCTATACGGGTAGGCTCGTGCCCCTCGGTAGGGACGTTTAATGAGCTGATGATGATGATGATGATTATATAAATTTTAGTAGTAGTGGTTTTAATATTCTGTATTATCTGATGATAAGATTAGTACTAAGATTATTGTAATAGTTAAAATCTTTGGCGAATGTGGTACACGGTAAAGTTTGTAAAACTTATGCTGTACTTCATAATCATATTACTTAAATGTTTGAATGAAATGTTAATAAATCAATAAATATTTGATGTTGTAGCCAACATCCTAACATGACATGAGTCATTGTTAGATCGTAAGTGGCAGCCCTATTTTAATGACGACAGAAGAAGAGTGAAAATACGTGACAAAATAATATAACAACTGCGCTTAGCCCGTAAGAGACGGGTACGCGGGATCCAAGCCGCTGCGGTGGAAAAAATGTGGCAAAAACATCAATAAGTAGTATTCATTAATTGCGTTTCGCGCCAATGGTCACACCACCATATTACCCTGACAACGCCTGCCAGTTGTCTGTGATTGCGGTATTGAAAACGAAACGCTATTAATCGCTATTATATAATAGCTAAGATTGAAATATCGTTCATTGGGCTTTCGGGAAACAGAAAAACAATTCTCTAACTTTAAGTAGTTATAAATAAATTAAAAAAAAACAACTTGAAACAGTACTTATAACAAATTTTATTAGTCATTCTTTTTATATATGTTCGCCAATACGACATAGATAATCGTATATGAACCGATTTAGATGATATTTTTTATGTTAGAAGTGGATACTTCAGAGATGGTCCCATTTAAGGGAGTCAGGGTCTGATGATGGAGACCAGAGAAAACGAGGGAAACTTTTTTATGTATTTTCGGCCGAAATGGCTCAGTATATGTCGAGGTAACATGAGCCGTCCCGACACCTGTAGGCGTGGGTGTACTCCCTTGAGTGGGAGAGCACAAATGCGCACAAAAAGTTTTACCTGTTTTAAAATTAAAATTTAAAATAATGTTAACAAACTAGGGTACTTACTAGGCGTTAGGCTTGCTAAGGCATAACTAAAGAGATATGTGGGGACCGTAGTGGCGCAAAATCGGGGAGATCTATGTTCAACAGTAGACTGCATGTCTGTTTTACTTGTTACGTCAAGCAAAGTATATTATTTATTACACTTAGGTACCATCTTATTCAGATATTCCAACTAATCGTCCTGTTCATTACATAAAAAACTTTTACAATGTTGCTAAAAATTAAGTAGAACTTACAAATTCGCATTGATTCTGTCGGGGTCATTTTGCACGTGTTCTGCTAACTGTTAGCTGCCAGAGAAAGCCTCCGATCGGAGCCTGCGCTTGCGCGTGCAGCCACGTATTTAGTACGAGTATCTTTCACTTTCATAACCCCGCGACCCGGCTCGATTTCATTGACGCAATGCGCGAATCAATTTACATTTTCGCGTGGACGACCGCTTGACAAATTTGTAAAGTTGGTAAAATATATTTTGAGTTATTGTTACAAACTTTGCGAAATAAAATATGGCGTCTTCCATTTCTAAGGTGTCATTCTTTGTGTTGTCGTGCATGCCCTTCCAGCTGCATGCGGGAGGATCTAATGACAGCAGCCACAATGCTGTCATTGTGGCTGCTTTCTGGACCGCTAACATTTGAATGTGTGTTTGCTTTCGACACACTAAGAAGAAAAAAATAATTTTAACTTTATATGACTCATATCGGAGAAAAAAGACCTTTCTACCTCTGAAATATTTGCAAATTGTATAACTTTTTACAGGAAAATTAAAAATGGCTTTTTTTCTTTTGCAATTCATTTAGAAGTTGCCACAATACAGATATCATCTCATAGTATTGATAACAAATCATGCAATCGAAACACCAAACACCCAAGATGCAGCTCAGCAGACCGTTACACAACTTTTTAGCGGCGAGGACGTGAAAAATGCTAATTACATTTTTTCAGTTAGCGTCAGGGACAACCACCGGTTAAGGCGGTTGTGCAAACTCAGCCTGTCAGTTAGTGTTGCCAACTCGGATTTTGAAAATTTACAGATTGGAAAATTACGTACGATTTTCACGATTGAAATGAAGATTTGTTCCCTATTTGGCCAAAAAGGAAAGCTTATGAGGCTATAAAACGGAACGTTCATTATAGTATTTTGCTAAAAGTAACAGAAATTGTGCATATTTAGTCTGTTTAGATATGATATTTTGCAGTTGAATCATTATCAGCTTATAAACGTCCCCAACCGAGGGGCACGAGTTTACCCATAATGGGTGACCAGGCTTCAGTCGTCCACGCGCGCCCAGTGCGGATTGGACGACTTCACGCACAACCTTCGAATCTCTTCGCAGGCATGCGCAGGTTTCACCGTGAGAGCATCGGATATACGTGCATATAATTTCGAAAATTCGTTAATACATTGGTACGTGGCGGAATTTGTACCTGCGCCGTCCAGATCGAAAGGCAACAATCCACACCAATGAGCCACCGAAGCTCTTTGCAGTTAATAATTTTAATAAAATGTACGTAAGATTAGATAGAATAAAGTTATGGTACTTAGGCTTGGTCTGGTACTAAAAGTACGTAGGATTTACATAAAAATACGTAGAGTACTACGCAACACTGCTGACAGTGTCAATGACCGTGGGTCACAGTGTACCACTTAAGTCACAAAATGCCGACACTAGATACCTACACGCGTTTAATTTCAGCTAATGCGTGTTGCAAGAATTTCGACATTCCTTAGACTGTAATACCTATATTGAATTTTTTATGTCGGATTATTCGTTAGATTTTGAAGTAAAGAATATAATGTAAACTTGGTGTAAACCGGTGGCCATTAAAGCAGGCGACAGTAGCGTAGGACGCCATGACGGACAGGGTATAAGTGACCTAACATCTGTTGTCTCGGGTGACGGACGCAGTGCGGCATTGATGGAGGATAATAACTGTCTACCAGTCGTAGGTCTTCTTCATAGATATCCGAGTTGTATTGGGTCTTTTCAATGCTGCTCTGTCATGGTTAGGCGTATCACTTACCATCAGGTGAGCGTCCTGACCGTCCTGTATACTTTAAAAAAAATGCATATTTCAATATTCGCACATTTTAATATCATTATCATTATTATATAATATCATTAGGTAACTATTAACTATTTGGTATGAATTGCGAGTTATGAAATTGTTATTTTACCATGTAAGTGATTATTGTAATTTAGCAAATAAGTCGCCTGAAAAACAGGTTTACCTAGTTCAGGCAAATGTGAATTATGTCGACCTATTTTCAATTTGAGCTTGTCATGTACATTTATTGGTTTTAAATGAAATAAATAATATTTTGATTTGATTTGATTTGATTAAACGAGTTTCTCACCAAATTCTTCTCTATAGAAATCATCATCCCGAGATCCTATGTAGTCCATCATCATCAACTTATATAGCCCACTGCAGTGTAAACATATTAGAGTTAAGGCTGAGAGCCATCTGCGCTCGCCACTTGCCCGGTGAAGCTGTAAAGGCCATCTGCGGCCAACAGCAGTAGTCAGTTCGAAAAAAAAAAACATATTAGAGTTAAAAGTTACCATGCTAAGATTGTTGAGAAGACGTGCCCTATGAAGCACGGTATCATCTTTCTTTTCGGACAAACAGGCGACTCAGCCTGCAACGTCCTGGCCGTATTCCAACCCTCGAGCTCCGTATCGCGCAGCCGAGAGCTGTTCCCACTACACAACGGAGGCATTTACCTAAGTAGTATTTGACATTGAAATAGTATTTTAAATATCCACTGAAAGAAATAATAAATATCCCCTGACATTCACACAGCGTCATCTAGCCCCAAACTAAGCATTCGCCTGTAATATACATACTAAACAACGGATAAACATACATAGAAAACACCCAGACTAATACAAACAGACATGTTCATGCACGCAAATATTTGTAATGCCCAGGGATCGAACTCGGAACCCTTGGTGAAAGAGCCGACGCCATTACACCAGATCGGTCGCCAATAGTGTGGTGGGTTTTTTGACCTAAATTGCATAAATATTGTTTGGTTCAGATTTGATTTGATCGTTTGACACAATTGTAGAACAGTTTATAAATACGACCCTGCCATTGGTAACTAGAGCCGGTTAGCGCACAGTGGCATATGCGCGTGCGCGCCCAAGGCGGACGACACCGCGCACTTGACATTCAGCGGCTTGTAAACAATATGGGGACGAGCTATATTGCCAGTGTTTTGTATGCGCTGAAAAGGTAATAGGACCGATTACGTATTTACTACTCAATCAAAATATATTTAATTAGGGAGCGTCGGTGGCTCAGTGGTGTGGACTGTCACCTTCCTACCGGGAGGGCTGAGGTTCAAATCCCTACACGTACCAATGTATTTTCGAATTTTCGAAAATATATGTACGTTATCCGACGCTCATACGGTGAAGGAAAACATCGTGAGGAAACCTTCATGCACGCCTGCGAAGAGATTCGAAGGTTGTGTGTGAAGTCGTCCAATCCGCACTGGGCCCGCGTGGACGACTAAGGCCTAATCACGCTATACGGGTAGGCTCGTGCCCCTCGGTGGGGACGTTTAATGAGCTGATGATGATGATGAAAATATATTAGTTGAATTAAGGTTCTCTAAGATGTCAAATTTGATTCTACTTACCTGGTTTCTGGTCCCAACCAGTACTGTTGATGTCTACTGAGAAGAATCCATTTGAAAAAATATGTTGACAATGCTTTTGTTTATAAAATTAATGAAACATTTATATTAATCAAAGTTGCTTTGTTTCCTAATTGTTATCGTAATGAGAAAATAGTCAAATCTATACTAATATATAAAGCTGAAGAGTTTGTTTTGTTTGAACGCGCTAATCTCAGGAACTACTGGTTCGATTTGAAAAATTCTTTCTGTGTTAGATGCTTATTTATCGAGGAAGGCTATAGGCTATATATCACACGCTACGAGTAAAAAGCGGAGCAGCAATGAAATTGTTTCAAAATCGGGGGTATTTTTTCATACTTGGAGCTTCCGCTGCGTACGCTGCGTAACGGTTATAGTTACACAAAAGTCATGTATGAGTATTGTTCTCCTTTTAAAGGTCTACAAAAAAGTCCGCGACAGCATATGTCTATCTTTTAAAATTAGCTCACTATAAATATTTTTTGCTATAAAAAAAATCTGAAATTGACCCCGAAACCTTTAAAGTTGGAGGGAGGGAAATCCTATGTATAGTGATAAATGAAAGTACCGTGTTATCCGAATTAATGCGAGCGAAGCCGCGGGCAAAGCTAGTTAAATTATGAAATTAGTAACTTGTAAAACTTTACAAAGTTAATAAAATTTGTAAAATAATAATGGTGCAGACGTGGGATCAACATGTCCATGAAACCTATCATTTTGTAATCTTCTAAGCATAGTAACCTTTTTTAGTTGCCTTTTTATATTAACACTACAATTTATAAATATCTAAACATTGCATTAAATCGAAAAACAAAAGCGTAGGTAAGTACCTGGCATAACTAATAATATGTGGCTATGGCCGGCCGTAGGATCCGCAGCGTAGGCGAACGCAAACACTCCTTTAAAAGCCTCCTAAATAGAAATGACCATTACCTACACCAATGACCAAGTACCAGTTTCTTACTTATATGTAGACAGTTTGCATTTATTTTCTTATTGTAATAGAAAGTAAACCTAAGACTGACCATGTTTTGAGATAAAGCGTAATACCGTATATAATCATTTGCCCCAAACAGTTTTTGATACCAGTAGTATGTTGCCGTTATACAGTTGAAATGGATCCACACATATCGTTTTTAGGTTGAATTACAACGCTCATTACCTAAAATCGCATTCTACGAGTCTAGCTTACAGCTGGTTTCTTGTCGGATGGCAGATCCGTATATGAATCGGTAAACCGATTTTATATCGGCCCCGACATTAATCGGTTTCCAATATGTGCTTCATATAGCTCTGCTACTGGAGCCTCCATTTAATATACGGATCCGACACCCGACAAGGAAACAGCTGTAAGATAGACTCGTATAATGCGATTTATTAGGTAAATAGTGTAATTTGGGAAGTTTTTTCAACAATTGAGAAGAAGCTGTTACTGATACTACTACGTAACAGTAACCAGCTTTTACTGTTACGGAGGTGTGTGAGTTTTTGACATAATACGTCATAAATTCCCCCGTGACCTGACCAGCTTGTCATACTTTTATCGAGTACTGCACGAAACACTATTGTTTCCATTATCATAAATTATTTTATTGAAAACCACCTCACAAGACAATGGTCTTGCAAAACCCGACTTTGACGGACAATGACGTTATGAATTATCACGAAGCTGATGCAATACGATTGTTTTCGTATCAAAAGCACCGCGTAATTACCAACAATTATGAATACGCTATTATACCAGATTTACGTACCTACTGTAAATATTCTCGCCTGCAGTCTCTATAACTGGAGGATCCTTCGCATATTATGGAACCCAATTTTCGGAATAAGCCGCAGTGAATTAAAAACTCCGTATTTTCTTCCCGGCATTTCAGTGCCTTTGCACCAAACGTGAAAACGATGTGATTTTTAATTTACCGCGCTTTATTCCGAAAATTGTGTTTTATTCAATGTGTACAAATCGCGACAGTTTACGCCACTAGAATCGATTATGGTGCGGCCAAAAAATTATCGCGATATTTTGTCTAAATTTACAGATGTAACTTCTCCCACTTTCTTACAAACGACAAAAATCCTTCGAGAATGCCCACAGTAGCATTCTTGAGTCCCCGAGAGTGTACGCCGTGCCTAGACGCAGGTGACACCGCCGTATTTACGGCACTGTTCGCCTGTGAGGTTTTGATAAGTCTTCTAATTAAGCTTAACCTTTCTTCTAACCAATAACCCAACTACGCAAAAAAGTCTTGTATTATTTAAAAATTTAAAATAGACTAATGTATAACAAGATCTAACCTCACTTGAAATTTCGCTTTTGGCCGCAAGTACCCTTCATATCTTCACCAGGTAAGTGGAGCTATCAGCTTTAGCACAGATGGCTCTTAGCCTAAGCGCAGATACTCTGCACAGTTCATCCTGCCAATAAGCGAATAAGCCTAGAAGAGCCTATGACGCCTGAGCCATGGGTTTTCGAACAAATGACAATTGAATCGGATCAAATAACCCTTGTAGTATATAACCTAGTTACCTAAACATAAAAAACTCAATATATTTTAGCGCGGTTAAATACAAATATTATCATACGGTACACTGCACTTGTTACAAGTTCAAACCAATCTTATCTTTCTTCGGACAAAATTGAGCTCAAGATCGGACCTGTTACTGATAACAATAACATTCAACAAATACAAGATTATAAATCACAATGTTTATACACAATATTTGCACACATTGATTTTAATATATCTGATATGAGTATTCATGTTAAGCCATTTTATTTTGGAGCTACTAATGGCAGGCTGACCTAATGTTAACAACTTAAATTGAAAAAGTATTAATTATTCAGTGTAGGTCTATAAAGATAGATTATGAATGAAAACAAATAATAATGTAATCTAACAATTTTATTTCTTTCTGAAAAAAAATCGGCAAGAAACGCAATAGTTACGTAATCTTTAAAAAGATTTGGTTTATAATTAAAACAATGTTGAAAAGTAACGCAGACATGAATTATTATAAGTATTATCCGTATCATTTTATGATAATGTTCAAAATAAGATTACACAGATTACTGTGCAGCTAAAAATGCTGCTTTTGAAAAAAAATACAATAAAATAATTAAGTACTTATAATATGCGAAAGCACTAATAATTTGCGCAACAACGCTTCTTAAGGCTGGGAATGGCAAAGGATTAATTAAATATTTAAAATGGCGGTGTAACTAATAACAAAATTATAAATACCGTATGTTTGTTTGTACACATACTGCTTTCATTGAAAATATCACAAATAATAAAATGCAAACATTATTGGAAAAAATAAAAATATGTCCGTATTCATATAACAAGGTCTCCACATCCTCAGTCAAGTCTATTTCGTTACTAACACGGCTTCCTAATTGGTTCATTAATTTACATAAGAAGCTTAATAAAATCAGACATGTATATTTTATAGTGTTCCTTATTTAGTTATTCCTTACATATATAATTTCACATTCTTCAAGTTTCTTTGCATATTGGTATTTATTTATATTTATAATATGTTACTTGTGGCTGAGAGCGTCGGTGGCTCAGTGGTGTGGACTGTCCGCCTTCCTACCGGGAGGGCTGAGGTTCAATCCCTACACGTACCAATTTTTCGAATTTTCGAAAATATATGTACGTTATCGACGCTCTTACGGTGAAGGAAAACTAAGGCCTAATCACCTATACGGGTAGGCTGTGCCCCTCGGTGGACGTTTAATGAGCTGATGACGATGTTACTTGTTCCTTAAATAGGTTTTTTTTTCGAACTGACAACTGCTTTGGCCGCAGGTTTATAATTAAAACAATGTTGAAAAGTAACGCAGACATGAATTATTATAAAGTATTATCCGTATCATTTTATGATAATGTTCAAAATAAGATTACACAGATTACTGTGCAGCTAAAAATGCTGCTTTTGAAAAAAAATACAATAAAATAATTAAGTACTTATAATATGCGAAAGTACTAATAATTTGCGCAACAACGATTCTTAAGGCTGGGAATGGCAAAGGATTAATTAAATATTTAAAATGGCGGTGTAACTAATAACAAAATTATAAATACCCGTATGTTTGTTTGTACACATACTGCTTTCATTGAAAATATCACAAATAATTAAATGCAAACATTATTGGAAAAATAAAAATAAAATAACAAGGTCTCCACATCCTCAGTCAAGTCTATTTCGTTACTAACACGGCTTCCTAATTGGTTCATTAATTTACATAAGAAGCTTAATAAAATCAGACATGTATATTTTATAGTGTTCCTTATTTAGTTATTCCTTACATATAATTTCACATTCTTCAAGTTTCTTTGCATATTGGTATTTATTTATATTTATAATATGTTACTTGTGGCTGAGAGCGTCGGTGGCTCAGTGGTGTGGACTGTCGCCTTCCTACCGGGAGGGCTGAGGTTCAAATCCCGACACGTACCAATGTATTTTCGAATTTTCGAAAAATATATGTACGTTATTCGACGCTCTTACGGTGAAGGAAAACTAAGGCCTAATCACCCTATACGGGTAGGCTCGTGCCCCTCGGTGGGGACGTTTAATGAGCTGATGACGATGTTACTTGTTCCTTAACTACGTTTTTTTTCGAACTGACAACTGCTATTGGCCGCAGATTGCCTTTACAGCTTCACCGGGCAATTGGCGAGCGCAGATGGCTCTCAGCCTAAAGTTCCTTAACCACCCACGATTAGTGAAGTTTTGCCGTAATCTCCCACAGAGATTATGAGTAGGGTATGCACAGTGAGTGACACTTATCGCAAAATCAATAAATAATTTTCATTTTTATCAAATTGAGTGCTGTTAGTGACAGTAGATCATCTACGGTTTCAAATCTGTAGCGGAAAATGGGAGAAAAAATGGGAATCATTTAATATGTTGGCGATTTTCCGGGTTGTCTGGACGCACAGGGTATGCTTTGTTTGATATGGAACAATGATGGATTCGTGATATGCTCACAAAACAATCGAAAAAATGTTCCGAATGCAGTGACAGCACACATACATATTTCGAATGAGCGTACATTTACACCTAAACAAAAGAGTACAAACTGTACTCTCCTCGGCGGTTCGTTTTTGAGGCACGGATGGCGTATCTACCTTAATATATACAGAAGATCATTGATATGGAGTGTACGCCACTGTCCCAGCTTGTTAGGCGGGTTGATGATAGCAGAAGGCTCCTATAAGTTAAATTAATGAGAGATCGCGCCATCCATATTCTAACGATGTGCCAACCTTCCGACAAGACACGCCATACAAACATTTAAAGACAGAAGAAAATATAATGAAAAACCAATAGGAAGATCACTACCAAAATTGTCGCTGAAAAAGATCTTTATTTAAAACCGTAGTAGGTTTTTAAGACCAAAAAAGATCATTCTACGCCCTTGTGTTTAGGGGGATGTAACAGTTATATGAAAGGAAAATGCCTTATTTTATTTCGGCTTTTGCTTATTTTCTTTGACCTTTGCAAATACCATCGACCTGGCGCGTATGATGGCAAATGTGAAGCTCCGATATTAGCCTTTTATAGGTACCTTAGGTAAAATAAAGACCTTAGACAGACACAATAGAGCTATAGAATTCTCTAGAGAATGAGCCGTATTTTATTTCTTTTTTGATCAGGAGGCAAAACGAGCCTATAGTTTACTGACAGTCTTTATCCAAAAAGTTCGTAAGTAGTTATGGAATTTTAAACAAAGCAGCGGATTTTTTAGTTTCATTGGAGGCAGTAGATTGTTCCAGCATCTAATAAACAAGAAATGCAAAGTGAACATTATAGGTATCAATAGATTTTCAATTGTTTTTTCCATGATAAAATTCGAACGGTCGTTGATCAATCGAGAGCGCAGCCTAATTCCGGGAACGTGCCGGCCCACAAGTCACACAAAACAGACATTTAAAAAGTTTTGAACCTTGTCTTTATTATCTTTTAAACTAAATGATAAGAAAATAATACCTTAATATCATATCAACGGGATATTGATTTGATAATAATACACAAACGTGTCTTTTGACAAAAAATATTTATTGCGAAAACCTTATATAATTAACATCTCATTTGTATGCGTATGTACATGAATGAGTAAACATTCTGAATAAATAGCCATCTTCGTAATAATATTTCATCTAAATCTTTAAGGCAATTTCATATCACAATATTATTACAGAATTTTATAGAGTAGAATCATTTCTCTTTAATAATAGGAATTGTATTCAGTACATTTCAATGCGTGTCGGAACAATCTAAGAAAAATACACCTGGCACTGTTTACACAGAAACTTAATAACTAAGTAAAAAATATTGCAACAATTAACACTATCAATCTCGACATTATTATGTAATTAGTTTGCTCTAGACAATATTAAAATTAATTTGACTAATTTATTATTATGCTAAGGGAACAGTTAAAAAGAACGTGTAATAAATAGTTAATATACACATAAAAGTAGTGACATGATCATTTAGGCACTACGTGATTTGTCAACTATATGCAATTTATGCACTATCACTAGAGAAGTCAAGTTTCGGTCGGTTGGTTTCAACTTACACCTGACAACTGTTTGCAATCGAAAGACAAACATCCGACATAGATCCGTGCTCAGACACAAAGTTTAAGGCACAACTATTTGACACATCTAATATTTAGTGACGATTTACGCTCATCTAAATACAATAAATCTAATAAATTGCTCGATAATAATAAATTATTTAAGTACAATTGTAATTGAACTATTCGAAGTCCAGCTTCGATTCGCTTGTCTGCGACCATTCACTTTCTAACCTCAACAAATTAATTTGTAATCTTATAAGTAGATCTACGATCATGGGGCGAAATAAATGCAACAGAGAACAGTTAAACTAACAAAGACAAAACACTACTGGTATTAAACTTATCTGCTTTTTTTTATTTTACAAATGTATTGGAGTTTTAAAAAAGACAATTATAGCGATACTGCGGTCATGGTTTTCAGAGAGGCAGGTACACAACTGTTAAAGTATCACCTCACGCTTTCCCACAATACCAAGAAGTATGCCGTGATGACGAGCGTTATACCGCACTGCTTGAAAGCGCCGCCACAAAAAGACATCAACTTTTTCAGCATATAGGAGTGACGGCGAACAATAGGAAGAAACTATTTTACTCACACTTGGGAGAGGTTCGCATCGGTATCGGCCGCTTTCCACCGCGCATGCACGACATAATTGCTGTTACGGATAACCATCATTTGCATTGTTCACAATCTGGAGAAAATTAATTACATCTCATCGATCGGCCCGCGATGAAATCATTCCAAACTTGACGCGATCAAGCATGCCGAATAACGAAATGATATAGTTTCATGCAGATGGGTGTCGCTGATTCTCAGAAAGTGAAACTGCGTGATGCGTAACCACCCGCCACTTTTATCTCGGTGTTCGCCGCAGGTATCGCGTTCCACGAGCAACGTATCCGTTGACACACATAACCCCGCCTGTTCAAATATAACGCGACGATTCTTTTACGTACAAACTTTTTGGCGTCTCACGCCCACTTATTAAACTCGACACGTATTTCCTTGTAATCGTAGTGTTTAAGCTGCACCGGCCTCCTGCTTTTGTTGTATTATGGACTCCCACTGTGCGATAAGTCGCGTTGAGCTCGGCGCCAGGAACTCCTGCCCCGGACTCAGTTCGCAGAGCTCTGCCAAAGATTTGGCCGGTTTCAAACTGCCAATGGACTCGTGGCCCGAGCTATTACGTGGAGACGGCGACCGCAGCTCTTCGTTCATTGCCTCGTACAACTCTCCTATTGATTTCGTCGCCTTCAGTTTACCCGGCATCGGGATCTCCTCGTCCTCCGATTCGGAACTTGTCTCATTGTCACTCAAATCGATGTCGAAGGGTTTTTGTTTTTTCCTCATGCGTTTCAGTTCGTGTTCCCTATCTTTCATCTCTCTCAGTTCTTTTTGGATCTTCTCTTCCACGGGGACAAAGCCTTTACGGATCGGCTTACCCTCTGCGGTACGTGAAATCACAGCCGGGCTGACGACAGCCGGTACTACGACAGGTGACACTGGGAACGCAAGAGGCTGCGGGAGAGCAACTGGTGGGGAGGAGGCGACGGGCGTTATCGGCGATTGTGGAGAACCTCCCACAGGGGAGGTGACTGGTAACTTTCCTTTATTGGCAATGAACCTTTGCATAATACCCTTAGTGCCTGTCTGCGGCGTGAAGCGGCGGGTGTAGCCATTACTGCTGAGAAGCGAGGGCGCGCTCGGCGGAGACGGTGTTATGGGGCCAAGAAGGTGCGACGTAGAAACAGCGCGGTTCAGGATCTTGGGATGCTTGTGATCATCATCGCCGTTCATGTGGCCGTTTTGCTTTGTGACATCAATGGTCGACTCTGACATTAATCGGTTAATCCGAAAATGTCCCTCTTTGAACTCTCGCTCTCTCTCCGTCACTTCAATGATCTCTCTTTGGATCCTGGAGAGGGGATCCTCCTTTAGCAGCGACTGTAACAGAAGATAGCAAGAATAAATATTACTTAATTAAGTAAGTTCCTACATGTTGATTTGCAATCAGTGAGTGTATTTTTCTCTATGTATGAATGTGTCAAGGTCCTCTATTTGAAATTGCAAGACGTGCACCTAATGCAAGTTGCATTGCAATTGATAAGCTATTCGCAACGCGTTTGCGATTACGAGACGTTACGTACGTAGCGCTTGCGCCGGCGGGTTATAAATATTGACCTTACTCCGTTCAGGTGATATCTAGCTCAAAGTGAACGAGTTTTTACTGATCTAATATTCATACTTGTTAACGAGCAATTCAGTTATAGCGTCTATTTTGATGCCTGCACTTGCTTGCTTGCTATTTTTTCTAAAATGGAAAATTTTCTAAAGTTGAATGCCGTCCTAAATTAGAAATCTTTCGGTTTTGATATATCTTAGATACATACATATGTAAAGATATATTCGAAATTTAAAATTGAGGCTACTAGCTAAAATCAATATTCATTTTGCGTAATGAGTAATCATATATCTTCGATTTTCAATAATTCAAAACTCGTTTAATATGATGACAATGTGATTTTCGACAAGCAAACACAGCAAACAGATATCTTATTAGGGTTCATATCTTATAATGACTTTTCTAATTATTTCGTTCTCATCAGAGCTTCTTTTATTAATAAACAGGTGAAAAATATTCTGAAACCGAATAATTATTCATGATGATGTCATCGTTTTACATGACACCTATAAAAATATTGATTGGTTCTTATATTAATGGTTCGTGGAAATCGTAAACAATACCCTATTATACTATTATTCGTTTTGGTATCTCTATGTAAAGATAATGTGATATGAAACCTTATCCGTGGGTATTAAATGCTATAAATCCGTCAAGCAACAGGTGTTTGTTACTAAACTCTAAATATGTTTCCAATACTTAATCCTTCCTTCCTTGAATGTTTTTTATATGAGCTTGAGGGAGACTTTTATTCCTTCTTATAAGAGCTACTCTGCCTTAAAGTTGGATAGGCATTGGTCTGTTTGAAGAAAGCGTCAGTGAACTGAGCGCTGAGTTTATAACACTATATGATCCGGAATCGTGGGTTCGATCTCACGTAGAGAAACGTAAAAGTCATTTTGTGCGATTGTTTCCAGTTTAATTAGGTTCTTACGGGCTGAAACCTGATTTCTAGAAAACAAAAATGTCTCTGTTCTTCAAAGGACACGATAAGACGTCGATCCCGGCGACTATCTTAGTAATGGTAGTCGATACCAATCCGCACATCCGTTTACGCCTAATCACCCTATAGCTATGCTGTACCGAAACGCTTGTGCCCTACTTTGGGACGTTAAAGGTCTTGTAGAAGTAGTAGTTATTGACTACTAGGTGTTACATTAATTAAGATTTTACGACGCAACTAAAATTGGAAACTTAAATTTCTGGTAATGTCGAATTTCTAACTTTCCATCGGAGGGATTCTTTGCTTAGTTACATGCTTATTTATTCTTATAGATTTTTATACCTACGCAGGCAGTCCTAAAAAATGGGACTATTGCCTTGATGGATGACAGAAAGACAAGGTCACAAAACGGGAAAAGAATTGCATTATCTAGTGTTTACAGGTACTAGGAAGGTATAATATGCTGGGAGTCTGCCATTTCAACCCAATAATATTATTATCCCCAAAAGTTTAAAAGCCTGATAGAAAGAAATTAAGAGAAAGATGTATAGTATGGACGACTACGAATTTCATAACAATTACATCGGCAATGTAAACAAAAATATGCAAAATTACCAAAAACGTTAATGTTGCCTTGTGTTGTAATGGCTCATAAAAATTATAATAGGTACCGGCGTTACACGTTGCCGTCTCGATCTGCCAGTTTTATTTCTTCTGAGAATAAAACTTAACTCTCGTTGAAATATAATTCTGTCCGTACTTTTACTTTTCTAAAATACAAAAACTGATAGTTGCTGCTTACAATAAACATCAGTCTTTGAAGGTGTTCCATTTATTATCTTTCAAAATGTAGATAATACAGAAATAAGTTTGCCAGATGGCCGGGAAATACGGGATTGTCCCGGTATTATGCATCTTGTTCCGTAATGTTAATATTGCCCCGGATTTCGTAAACCTACTAGTTTTGTAACAACCTATAAGTAACAACGAATAAAACAACTGGCCTGCCGGTTTGTTATGGCGGCATTATCTAGTATTCTATTGTAATTTTTTGGACGGAATCTATTCACTAATTAATATCAATATACGAAGTTATTGTTTTTTTTAAATCAAATACGTATCTACAAAAATCTTGTGAAACTTTTTACTATGGCCACGACTCGACTCATTTTTAAAAGTATTTATTTCCTTCCTCTCATGAAGGTTGTCTGAAAGAGATTGCTTTATAGCGATAAGACTGCCTTAATTGTACTTTGAATTTGGTTCTTTATTTATCAGGTTTTTTATTATTATTTTCTGTGCAATAAAGATTACTATTATTATTGTTTTCGAAATCCTCTGATTCACGGGCCAAATGCCACTATTTGGCCCGGTCCTTTGGAATATTATTATTGTCCTAGAATTGTCGATACAAAAAGTTTGTATCTGGCAAAGCTAAACAGACTTGTAATCAGCTCATAATCCAAATACCTACATATGTGTAACTGCGGGCAGAGGCGTAGGTGAATACATTTCATCATAAAGAAAGAGGTCACCACAGGCCGAGCGACCGTGCGAAACACGCGGTGACCTACGCACCAAGCCATGCCACACCGACAACATATAACTATGTGTTTATATCTACATACATATTGTAATACCTTTGTATGTACACTTTTTGAACATAAAAAATGCTTCAGTAGCAGCAACAACTGTTTTAATCAACAATCGCGTGATCGATTATGAATCTACCCTCTTATCGCTTCCAATAAATTTGATACCTATTTACCTGTTGTTTTAAATTATTTATCTACATCGACTGCTACAAAATTCGACTTGGACTAAGATACTGATCAAGTAAGTAATTACGCTATGTTATTTTCCAATGTGTATAGGTAATTATTGATAAGACAATAGGCACTTTGTAATTGCACGTCCGACAGCAATAAACGGCAAAAGCAATATCGAAGATAGTTAATCGGTGTGCCGCGTTATCAGATATATGTATAACAGTACTGTGATCTCGGCCAACCTGCCGCAGCTGCCTCGGCCGAGCTTTCTACCGGGCTTCGATATCGGCACACATTCCCAAACTCGCACACCATTATTGTCTCGAGAAGAAAGCGGTAATTAATCTGTGAACGCTGCCGGCAGTCGTGCCCGCTGCAGCGGCTTCCCCGGTGCCGACGACCTACGAACCTAGCGATCACAATCACAGGACTAGCCGAGCTATCTAAACTGGAGCACGTTCGCATTCCGCATATTAACACAATAAAATAATGTACTCACTTCACCCATAGTGAAACTTGAAGTACGAATCCAATTATCCAAACAGGAAGGAAGTTATCGAGCACATATGGAGAACTGTTTCACGGTTTGAACATCACGGCACGGACACCTGGCTCGGTAAGTTGGAGTGTGCGCAACGTGCGTACGCTCCGGCGGGCGGTCGCGGGCTAACGTCCTCCGGCCGCGCCGTATCACTCACCTCGCTCGCCTAATTGCCGCGAGAGCGAGAGAGCCTGATAACCTCACATATTGAAAAGAGAAAGGGGCATAACACCTCAACTCACCTGGCGCTGTTTTACCGACTCACAACTGTTTCGCTGAGCTAAGATGGCGCGCATTTGAAACTTGTGGGAGGATTTCCGCACTATTGAGTTTCGGAGGGTCTGCTTTGCTCCCCTTTCCGCCGGATGGGAAGAGGGATATCTGACCCCTGCGCTTTTGATGAAGCCATGTAAGAATTTAATTATATCAATATTAAATGTCACTTCAACACTAGATCGCATCAAAAAACTTATTGGACAACGATTTGGAGTCCGAATAAGACCTTAGGATAAAACTTTCGCCATTTTCGGCAAACTTTAATCGTATTAAAAATATATATAATAATGGTTTTAAAATATATATAATAATGGGTCTCGAAGGGGCCGCCCAGGTTGAAAATTACAGAATGAAGTTTGGGAAACACTGGTTTAATAGGTCTCATATAGGTAATTTATAAATTGTTGTTAAATGTCCTACGGAATAACTTTCTTTCTTTGTGTTTACGTTTGAAGATAAAAGTAAACATGAATATGAGTGAGCTGTGAGAGGACATTGGCTGTTGCCTATTATAATAAAATTCTTAGGTAGATAGATAGTAATGGTTTATTAGCAAATATTGTATATCCTGGAAAATTACTGGGTAATAAATCTGAGACGGGCACAGACTACCTACTGTTATTAATTCTGTACTGTAAGTGATACAACTTACCACCAGGAAAGCGAGCAGTGTCCTGTTCACTTATACAATAAAAAAAATCGTCTGAATATACAAGAATCGGATACGATTAGTACGATAGAGAGCGTCGGTGGGTCAATGGTGTGGACTTTCGCCTTCCGACCGTGAAGGCGCAGGTTCAAATCCCGCCACGTACCAATGTGATGTCGAATTTTAAATTATATGTACGTTATCCGACGCTCTTAAGGTGAAGGAAAACATCGTGAGGATACCTGCGCACGCCTGCAAAGAGATCCAAAAGGGATGTGCGTGAAGTCGCCCAAGCCGCACTGGACCCGCGTGGACGACTAAGGCCTAATCACCCTATACGGGTAAGTTCGTGCCCTTCAGTGGTGACGTTTATTGAGCTGGTTATGATAATGGTGATGATGGGTACGATTACGAAGACACCAACAATCACGATAACTGCTACTACTAAACAATATGTAAACATATGTACTCTCTTGTAAAGACATAGGGTAACGGCACTAGTAGTCGGCCCCGCACAGTACTCAGCCTTTTCCGTTTAAAACCAATGAAATAGCGTCTAATAGAAACTAACCAATCAAATTATTTTTAATTGATTCTGTGACTTCTCATTGGTCGATTCAATTCCAATCATATTAGCTAAGTGGCTGCAAAACCTTAGAGTATCGTTTTGCAGCCACTTAGCCTCACTTAGCCTACACCTCTGCTGGATGAGAAAGCTTTGCCTTGCTACTGCAACTCAGCTTACTAGCCATTATGGTTTTGGATAAATAAAACCCCAAAATTTCCACACAATATTTGTATATATGTATATTGCAGAAGACTAGAATTCATGTTATAATCACATAAAGTTATCTTACTTAGAACTAAGAGTGGAGGGTCTTTATCGGTTACTTTAAGTTAGCCTGGTGATCCATATGGCTACCTCTCAAATGGCGGGTCAAGTCACTGTTGCGGAAGAACCCTCTAGAACAATGCTGGCACACATATGGAGTGTTGTTGGTGTGCTGTTTCAGCAAATGGAATTCCAGCATCATTGCTGTAGGGAACGTTCTAGTGCACTCCCCAATAGAGCATTTGAACTTCATCACATTCACATGTTTGAATGCAATGTGGTGTGACAGACTCCTCTGAGTTGTATAACTCTGATTGCAAATTTTACAAAGGTAAGGCCTCTCGCCCGTGTGCTTACGCATATGCACCTCCAAATCTGAGAATGTTTTCAAGCAAATTGTACACTGCCCAGACTTTTCTGAGTGCACTCTTCGTATATGCGATTGCAAATTACCCTTCATGTTAAACGCTGCTCCACAGAAGCTGCATATTATTTGTTTTTCATTGGTGTGAAGTGACATGTGAGCATTCAGTGCGTTTCTCGTTTTCATAGACTTACTACATAAATGGCACGTATACTTCTTTTCATTGCTATGCACTGATTGGTGTTTCTTCACTAGGTTTTTATCACTAAACTTTTTCCCGCATATTGGACAACCAAAAGGTTTTTCTCCAGTATGCATTCTTTTATGCCGTATAAGTGAGGTGATCTGTCTAAAACTCTTAGAACAAAATGGACACGAATGTGGCCTCTCATCAGTATGTACCCTCATGTGTATAATTTTATCATGTTTTCTGTAGAAACTACTACCACATAGTTCGCATGTGAATTTTCTCTCCCTGTGACTGTGCCTTGTTTGAATATGCCTTGATAAAGAGCCCTTAGAACGAAAATGTTTGTGACACATGTGGCACCCAAATGGGTTCTCTCCCGTATGTTTCCTCATGTGAGTCTCCATGGCGGAGCGGCATGTTGTTATTTGTCCACAAATGACGCATTGCAAAGGTCCCGCCTTGGCGCGTTTTACACAAACGCTACGCTTTTTGTTACACAACTTTTTAATGTGATTTTCTTTTCTATCCTGTATCTCGTGATTCTTTGCATTTTCATACTCAACCTGTAGTGGCTGCGTCTCGTTTAAATACTCCTCTTTAATTGTGGCACTATCACTATCAAAGTCTGGGTCTAATTCAAACTGAATGTCCTCGGTTTCCTTTATATCAATCTCAAGTTTTGTTTCTGCCTCAGGATCAACAAAATCCTCTTTAAAGTTTAAATATCGAAGTGCTTTGTCGGTGGCTTCACATTTTTGTATGAATTCATAGGTAACAGCGAGCTCAGTAGCACAGCCGTCGCAAATAGTATTGGGTAAGCCATCGTTCTGTACTATAGTCACAGAAACGCACCGCATTATCTTAGCGCTTAGCTGAAGACCATCTTGGGCATCAAAAACTGAAACTGTGCCTGTTTTTCCAAGACAAACCCGGCACAATGTTGTATCCATTCGAACGGTTATGCTTTGTTCCAATTAGACTCGTCAATATATTCAATGATGAATTATAATATTGAACTATGATATTACAGTGTCATTCAGTTCTTTGTTAAATTGAAATACCAACAATTAATTCATTAAACAGATTTTTAGTTGCAAAAAATTTTAAATGTTATTTTTCTGTCTTTTTTGTTTATTTCTTTTTTTTTATTCGTTAAATTTTTTTATTCTATTTGGAACATGCTAGGGTCATACACCATACTGCCTCGTCATTAGTATTTTGTTTTATAATTGATGAAGAAATAAGTAATGAACATAATGATATTGATGATTGATGATCATAATGATGACAGATGAGATGGATTCCCTCCTCTCAGCATAAGTTTCAGTAAAATTAAACCTAACGCGGACTTCTTGAGAGAACTCAAAGACCGGGTCCACATGTACGAATAAAAAAGTTAAATATAATGTCAGTGTCATTAATGTCAAATCCACGCGCGAAGTTTTTCGTGTTTGTGTACATTTTTGTTGTGTTTGGTTATGAACAACAAATTTTGAATTGACTTTGTTTTACTGCAGCAATTGCTAACATATTTATGAGATGCCACGAGTTAAAATAGACTATGTAGTTAGTTTTAGTAGCGAAGACCCGGTAATGTGTTTATTAGTAATTTTTTTTCGTTTCCGCTCTCAGTACTAATTCAAAAAGTCAAATTTATACTTATTTATTGTTTACGATAACATTAGTTAACGTACAAAACACCTTCCTTGTACACTTTGTTTTTGATTATTTGAAATCGTAATAAAGCAACACCATCTCTTAATTTGCCAATGTATATGTTCTTACTAGGATAACCCGGCTAGTAACTTACTGGGGTGGGAAGTGAGCAAAAAGCGATGGCTGTGTATGAAGGGCGAGCCATCCTGCTCAGTGGTTTTACAGCTTTCGCGCGCAGTTAAGGTTTGTTTCTTCTTGAATAATTTAAAGTTTACACTTTACTTACATAATATCTCGAAATATGTCGAAATAATAAATTAAATGTTGGACCCAAATCTCCCGAATCGCTAAGAAAGATCAAAACTGTATTAACACATTGGCAAAGTATTTGAGACACAATAAATGTTTTATTATTATGATGTCTATAGGTGTTTAATATCATCAAACTATGCCAAAGATTAAGATATTTGTAAAAAAAATAATCTATAGGAGCCATGTGGTGGCTGCACTTAACAAATATAGCATTACCCTGTTGTATCTACCAGTTCTTATAGAAAGTAACATGGAATTTACATTACAAGGTGGTGAGAAATTTACCTATCAATTTGCAATATTACCACCTGGATTAAACTCAAATTTTGTTTGTTTTATTGTCACTACACCTACACCTACTGCAAATGTTTTAAGAGGCAGTTAAAAGAACCTATTAAAGGTAATTTTGAATGAATGATTGTAGTTACCCATTCCCTGCTTAATTGTTTGTCTCAGACACCCCTTACAGCACACATGGGCAAAATAGAGATGGTGGCAATTGTATTCCAATCTACCATCACAACAAATTGCATAGATTAAAAAAGCTAGTTTTTTCACTTCTTATAATAAATAATAATAATGAATGTCAGCATTTAGCCCCAAACTAAGCATTAGCCTACATTATGGACTCTAAACAAGGGATAAACATACTTATATATTTGTGTTTTGTAAATACATACATATTATACATAGAAACACCCGGACCAATACAAACAGACTTGTCCATGCACACAAATGTTTGTACTTACCAGAGCTCAAACCTGGAACCTATGGTGAAGTGGCCAACATTTCAACCATTACACCTAAAAAATTGCCATTTATTATTTTGATTGAATCATGTCCTAATTCAGATATCAGCAGTACATGTAGGTGCCTATCAAGCAGCCCTGGTGGAAGTTCTGGTTGGAAGATCAGAGAAGCCGCATGAAGAATTCAAGGTACTAATTTTTATTGATTTATACTACTATAGTAAAATAGATAACACTTCAAAATTAATGAAGTAAATAGAAACAAAAAAGTCATCCTAAACAGTGGGTAAAGCAATAAGAGCAATCCTACTAACCATCTGTTTAAGACAACCTTCGCATAACAAACAAGTTAAAACGATTAGGTAATTAGGACAAACCATGCAATTATATCGTCGGTGGCTCAGTGGTGTGGACTGTCGCCTTCCTACCGGGAGGGCTGAGGTTCAAATCCCGACACGTATCAATGTATTTTCGAATTTTCGAAAAATATATGTACGTTAGCCGACGCTCTTACGGTGAAGGAAAACATCGTGAGGAAACCTTCATGCACGCCTGCGAAGAGATTCGAAGGTTGTGTGTGAAGTCGTCCAATCCGCACTGGGCCCGCGTGGACGACTAAGGCCTAAAATAATTATTTAAAGCAAATTATGTTTTGTGTCTATACATGACATGTATAGACGACGTTGGCGGTCAAAAGGTTCTATGTTCTATGTTAGTGGTGTTGGTTTCCGCACTTAGTCCGTGCAGTGGACTATTGTGCGTGAGCCATGGCGGCCTTCTGGTCACTCCAGCCAGCCCGCCTCCCTCCAAAAACAGATTAATTTTCCCGGTCTCCTCAGGGCGTCCGCAACTGTTACCGGTGAGCCGATAGTCTCCCTGCGGATGTGGGCTACGCCTGTGCACCTAAGAAGCACATGCGCCGTTTCCTCCACCTCCATGCACGCTCTGCATAGAGTGATACCTAGCTTGTTGAAGTGTTTGTTTAGTGCGCAGTGTCCAGTGATGGTCCCCGTCACCAGTCTGGTCAGGTCAAAAGGTGAATAGGCTAATGTCCACAGGTGTTAGTACCGAGCTGTATATTCCTGAGTCCGAGCGAGTCCCGTAAAGAAGAGCAGCCGGAGCGGGTTCGTTCGTTCGCAGCGCACCAGCTCAGTGAGGCGGGGGGCAGCGGTGGGACCGCGTGCGGGTGGTCGCATCGCAACCATATAATAAACACTGCAAGGTACAAAGAAACATAAATCAATTCGAAACAACGGAAGACAAAATCAAAATATCTTTATTTACTAGGTGGTAGACTCGATACTGAGTCGTCTTGGCAGGTACCACCGCAGTGCCAGATATCGTGCCGTCAAATAAGAATGCTCTGCACTTTTGAGTTTCGTAATGAGGGCACTGTAGCTAGTGAAATTACCGGGTATAAGAGGTCTCTTATAAGATTATATTAGACAGGTTACGTCTAACATCTGTTATTTTGGGTGACGGGCTCAGTGCGTCATTGATGGAGAACTACTGTTTATCAGGTGTTGGTCTCCTTCAATGCCGCTCTGTCATGGTCAGGCATATCACTTACCATCAGGTGAGCGTCCTGACCATCCTGTTCAATTCATATCATAAGAAAATAAAATATTAAAAAAAACTTTTTCAGATACTTTTGAATCGTCAATTATTATTATAGTTTGACATTAAGATACATCACTTAAAAAGACGTTGTACGTTATCCGACGCTCTTACGGTGAAGGAAAACATCGTGAGGAAACCTTCATGCACGCCTGCGAAGAGATTCGAAGGTTGTGTGTGAAGTCGTCCAATCCGCACTGGGCCCGCGTGGACGACTAAGGCCTAATCACCCTATACGGGTAGGCTCGTGCCCCTCGGTGGGGACGTTTAATGAGCTGATGATGATGATGATGATGACTTAAAAAGAACAATAACAAACCGGTAAAGTACATAAAACAATGCGTTTTACTTATGTTGTGTTACTAAGTATAAAAAATATTTTTTATGCTTTACTTTGGTTTTTTTATATATTCCTATTGTTTTTCGATGTTCATAAAGTGCTTTTGTAAGACAAATTTGCAGCTATATCGTATATAGCGCTCTCTTTCTGACTCAATTTAAGTAAAGATCAACATTGAGGTTCGTTCTATAATAAGGGCCTAGACTAAGTCCTTAGTAAGTAATTATTGTTTAACTATATAATAAATAATTTAAATTAAATACGGATAGGCTCGTGCCCCTCGGTGGGGACGTTTAATGAGGTTATAATAATAAATAATAATAATAAATATCCTCTGACATTCACACAGCGCCATCTAGCCCCAAGTTAAGCGTTAAGCCTGTATTATGGGTACTAAACAACGGATAAACATACATATATACATTTTTTTTTTGTAAATACATACATATTTACATAGAAAACACCCAGACCATTACAACAGACATGTTCATGCACACAAATGTTTGTACTGCCCGGGGATCGAACCCGGAACCCTTGGTGTTGCGGCCGACCTCTCAACCGCAACACCAAATGGGTCGTCGTTATGATGATAAAGAAATATTTTTTTTAGTACGGCCTAAACTTCATCCATATATACGAGCCTGAAGACAAAGAACCGACCGCACAGCCTGCGTCACTCCCACCGCGACTACTCATACCCGACGCCACCTCCTCTGATGATGAGTTCTCACCTGGAGAGTTGTTCGCCAGCCATAGGAAACATCTGAATTCTAGCCATACTACAGATACAGGTATCGGATCGCACTTTGAAGTAATGTATTTCTCGTACAAACCTAAATAGTTCATCTTAACATATATAAATAATAATAAATATCCACTGACATTCACACAGCGCCATCTAGCCCCAAGTTAAGCGTGAAGCCTGTATTATGTGTACTAAACAACGGATAAACATACTTACATTTTTTTTTAAATTCATATTATACATAGAAAACACCCAGACAATTTAGAGATGTTCATGCACACAAATGTTTGTACTGCTTGGGGATCGAACCTGGAACCCTTGGTGTTGCAGTCGACGTCTCAACCGTAACACCAAATGGGTATATAATAATATATTTATAACTCAAAGGTCACTGACTGACTGACGTAGTGATCTATCAACGCAAAACCACTGGACTGAGCAGGCTGAAATTTGGCATGCAGGTAGATATTATAACGTAGGCATCCGATAAGAAAGAATTTTGAAAGTTATACTTATGCTATATAACCATAAGAACAACTTTCAAATACTTTATTTCGTCAGACATCCGAATATACAATTAGACTGGACAAGCCGCCAAGTTTATAGGCAGTCTCAGTGTCGCAATTTCTTTTCGGTTCTTACCTGTGAAAAGTTATTATATTTCTTGGTAAATTTACTGATTCATTGCGATGATGGCATGATACAATTGCACAGGATGGCATTTTGGGACAAACGGTAATTTCTTCTAATATTCGTGCGTCTTGACTCGTCTCACAAAGCGTAAACTGGTAGCCAGTGTATGCTCGTTGAGCTTACATTTGTCGCACTTAAAAACGCGGCTTGCCCCATCTCCTGTATTGGGAAATCTATGTTTATTTCGATAAATTTATTGATAGTTAATTTTGTATTTATTTAAGGTTTTTCTCTTTATCTTGTTTATATGCATACCCCTTCTACCAGCTATCCCACTTCCATTTTGAGTTGGTTGTCTGGAAGAGATTGCTATTTAGTGATAAGGCCACTAATTGTACCAATTTCCTGTGAAAAATCTTGTAAAGTGTTTTACTTGTTGTGTGCAATATATAATTATCTCCCCATCAAAGATAACAAAAAATAATGACAAAAAAAAAAAAATTCTCATTATAGGAGCTCAAATAAGGCAAGCGACGTCACAAGCGCTCAAAAACATCTCGGACTCCTCAACGAAGTTGGTAAAAACACCAATATCGAAACAAAGCTCCAAACGGCAAAGTCACGCGGAACCAAGTACCTCAAACCGGCACAGAAATGACCTCATTTACACAGACGATGATGGTAAGCCACACGCGAAAATAGACCATATAGTGGCGAGACATAAGGACGAGAAAAGCAAAGAAGATAAGAAGCTTAAAGACAAACATGACAGGAAGAAAGATGCCAATCAAAGCTTTAAAAAAGAAGAAAGTGAAAAAAGGAATGGCATTGGTGATAGCCAGAAGGATAGGGAAGTTAAAACACCTAAAGGTGGTCAAAAGATTTTGTCACCTCCCGCTAAAGAAGAAATTAATGTACCAACTACAAGTGGAAATAGACATAGTGATACGGTCAAGAAGAGAAGTCACGAAAACAAGAAACGTAAGAAAGGTAAGTTTGTAGAACATATTAGAAACATTGTTAGTAAAAAGCTTGCAATATTTGTCCTCTCAGAAATAATAAAAAGATAGAGAATTTATTGATGATTTGTGTTTGTTGACCCGTATAGGGTGTACAGGCCTTAGTCGTTCACGCGGACCCAGTACAGATTGGACGACTTCACGCACAACCTTTTAATCTCTTCGCAGGCGTGCGCAGGTTTCCTCACAATGTTTCCCTTCACCGTTAGAGCGTCGGATAAACGTACATACAATTTCGAAAATTCGAAATCACATTTGCTACGTTGCGGGATTTGAACCTGCGCCCTCTCGATAGGATACAACAGTCCACACCAATAATCCACCGACGGTCAGCACGCAGCCGCGTATGCTGTGCAGGAAGACTTATCATCATACTTAAACGATCAAGCAGCAGGACATTATTGGCTGGTGATGATAATAATGGATTAATTTTTGAAATAAATACATTTTATTTTATCATTTATAAATTTAATAAGTACGTTTGCAGCAGTGGATCCGGGGTCAATCCTGAAGGGCGTGGTGTTTGTGCTGAGCGGGTACGTGAACCCTGAACGGGCTTCTATACGGGACGAGGCGTTGTCGATGGGCGCCCGCTGCGAGAGGGACTGGAACGACAGGTGTACACATCTCATGTGAGTGCTATTTTATTTGCAGGTTATTTTATTCAGATTTTAAATCTGCGGCCATCGGCGATAAGTTATTTCGAAAAAAAAACATTGGTACGTGTCGGGATTTGAACCTCAGCCCTCTTGGTAGGAAGGCTATAGTCCACCAATGAGCCACCTATGCTCTCATTTTTTTTATTCATTATCATCAGCTCATTAAACGTCCCCACCGAGGGGCACATTTCTACCGGTATAGGGTAGACCTTAGTCCACGCGGGCTCAGTGCGGATTAGCCGACTTCACGCACAACCTTTCTACTTTTTTTTATATACTTACTATTATTACTATAGGATATTATTACTGTATATTATTGGAGTGTCGGTGGCTCAATGGTGTGGACTATCGCCTTCCTACCAAGAGGGCTGAGGTTCAAATCCCGACAGTACCAATGTGTTTCGAATTTTCGAAAATATATGTACGTTATCCGATGCTCTTACGGTGAAGGAAAACATCGTGAGGAAACCTTCATGCACGCCTGCGAAGAGATTCAAAGGTTGTTGTAAAGTCGTCCAACCCGCACTGGGCCCGCGTGGACGACTAAGGTCTAATCACCCTATACGGGTAGGCTCGTGCCCCTCGGTGGGGACGTTTAATGAGCTGATGATGATGATGATTACTATCATTTGTTTGTTAATTAATACTTAGATTAATCGTATTTAATATACAGTTGCGCGTTCCCTAACACGCCTAAGCTGAAGCAAGTCCGAGCCACAGGGGCTGAGGTTCCCATAGTGACGGCGGCGTGGGTGCCGGCGTGTCGGCGTGAAGGGAACAGGGTTCCGTGGCGGGGGTTCGCCACCGACCCCGCCGCCAGGGAACCCCACGGACAGCGGGACTCGCACTCGGGACCAGGGGAACACACTGCAGATGAAGGTAAGGAGGCATGGTGATGATATGGGATAGACACTCACCACAAATGCAATATATTGTGTTCCTAAATTTTACTCTAGCTCAAATCTGGACTGTAATATACTTTTAAGTTTCTTTTGCCATGTAATCATGGGGGGGCCCTGGTGACCCGTCATACAGGTCTTCGAACCTATATGGGCACCAGTCTCCCACGAATGACAAATTGTTACACTATAAATGCTAGATCTGTATTTATTAATGTCATTTGTGGAGAGAAAATAAATGAACTTTTTATTTTTATTTATTATTTTTATGAGTTTAAATACTGTCGTGGTGTTACTAAGGCTGCGTGTCCACCGGAGTGCAGTCAACCTGTTCCACCTATCATTACAACCTGGCCGTCTTCAAAGCAAGAGTTAATAGGCTGTTTCTAGGCAGGCATGATCAAAGGCGGATCCAGGTTAGGCGCCAAGAGGGGGTCACATAGTAGTAGTCAAGTTAAGAACTTATAAGGTATTATGTTAATGTACGTTAGATTAGAACTTAATAATAGCTCAAGGGGGGAAGTCATGACCCCCATGACTCTCCCCCTGGATCCGCCGTTGGGCATGATCCGTCCTCGGCCGCATCATCACTTATCATCAGGTGAGATGGCGGTCAAATGTCTGCCTATAGATGATAAAAAAAAACCTAATGCGCACCGTGAACCCGCCTCATTAGAAAATATTTTTGTGTCTCCTATTTGGGGGGTGTACTTCAAATCACGAGAAGGTTCTTATTTTTAAAACTGCATATGTTTTCGATTTCACCCTGTATACGTTAGCGACGGTTGAAGGGTTAAATTCGGTATTTTCCACCGTCCGCAATAAAATACCAAACCTTATTTTTATAAAAGCGCACCTTATTTTATGTGTCGTTTCATTGTTCACTTTTGTTTATTTGCAATATTGTATTTTTAAATACATTAAAACCAATAAATATATGGTCAATTGATGATAGTGAGCAATGACGTCACCTATCAATAATCTCATACAAAATATCTGGAAACGTTCCTTTTTGACAGTTCATAAAAAGTGCGCAACGATTACTGGTGTCAAATACCCAATCATACTTTTGTTTTTACCAGAAAAAAATGTTTTTGCAGAATGCGACACAGACGACGAAATCGAGAGAGCGATGCACCAGCAAAAGAAACAACGGACCTCGTCATCACCGAATCGCAGCTCAAAAGTGAACATGAACACAAGTGACGTCACGAAAATAAGTAACAACATGAACACAAGTGACGTCACGAACATAAATGATATAACGAACATAAGTGACGTCACGAACACGTCCGCCGTCTCCGACGTGGTGTTCGTGCGAGATGAACGGGTCCAAGGTGATGTGGTACTGGACGACTCGGACGACACCGACCATTGGGAACAAGGTACGTAACTAGCCTTATATTAGGCTACTACACTAAAGATTGGGGGTGCGATCCCTGGGCAGTAAATACATTTGTGGGCATGAACATGTCTGTTTGTGTTGGTCTGGGTGTTTTCTATGTATAATATGTATTTACAACAAAAAATATAAGTATGTTTATCCGTTGTTTAGTACCTACCCATATTAGCTTATATGCCTACTAGATGGTAGACTCGATACTGAGTCGTCTAGGTAGGTACCACCGCAGTGCCAGATATCTTCCATCAAATAAAAATGCTATGCACTTTTGTGTTTCGGGATGAGGGCACTGTAGCTAGTGAAATTACCGGGTATAAGAGACCTAACATCTGTTGTCTCGGGTGACGGGCGCAGTGCGGGCATTGATGGAGGATAATAACTGTTTATCAGTTGTTGGTCTCCTTCAATGTCACTTTGTCATGGTAAGGCGTATCACTTACCATCAGGTGAACGTCCTGTTCTCTTTATAACATAAAAATAGCTTCACGCTTAACTTGGGGCTAGATGGCGCTGTGTGAATATTAGTGGATATAAATAAATATTCACTGACATTCACACAGCGCCATCTAGCCCCAAGTAAAGCGTGAAGCCTGTATTATGGGTACTAAACAACGGATAATATACTTCAATACATTTTTTTTTCGTAAATACTACATATCATACGTAGAAAACAGACATACAGATGTTCATGCACACAAATGTTTGTACTGCAGGGGATCGAACCCGGAACCTTGTGTTGCGGCGACGTCTCACCGAACACCAATGGATCGTGAAAATATATTATATTTATTATTATTTGTTAATAAGTTATGCCATCAAGAACATTTCTATGTCTAATAACGTACAATTTTATCCAGATATCGGTGAAGAGAGTATCGACGAGTCCCGCAGTCTTCCCGCGTTGTTTGCAGGACGGACTTTCGTAGTGGACGATGGGTGTCCGCGAGCCGACTTACTGCGACGGTATGTCGCGGCATATGGAGGCTTGTTGCTGAGGGTAAGAGCTTAGTTTTAATTGTTATAGTGTTGATTTGTCTCTCTCTTCAACCTATTGCAGTCCACTGCTGGACATAGGTCTCCCTCATTTTGCGCCAGTATCCCGGTCCTCCGCTTTTCTCATCCAGCTCACAGCGACCGCCGCAAGTCGTCGGTCCATCGGGCCGGAGGGCGTCCTACGCTACGCCTAATTGAAATAAATGTTTTTGACTTTGACTTTGTTTAATTGTTCATCCATCAGCTTTTGATGTCTTGCTGCAGGGCCAGCAGGCCTTGTCAACTACAAATTATACGCTGCGTTAAGATTTAAATGCGTTATAACATACAATTTTATTATCATAAAATTAAAGTACCATCAGTTTTTCCTTGTTCCCTACATCAGCCACCTAGCCATAAGTTCCGTCAAGAACGGTCCAGCCATTTCAGAGATCGAAATTGCCCAGAACAAACAAATAGACATACAAAAATTTTAAATAATATTTCGGTGTATGCTCCGTCTATTTATATTCATATGCATGGAGTAAAAAATGGTTAGTTCAATATAAAAGACAATCCAATGTTATATATATATATATATATTATATATATATATATATATATATATATATATATATATATAGGCCTTCCCCAATAACTTCCACACCGACCTGTCGGAAGCTATCCAGCGGCCACCCGCAACCTTAGGTAATGGTCGCGACGTCATCTACTACACCAAGAGTTCCGGGTTCGATCCCCGGGCAGTACAAACATGTTCGTTTGTAATGATCTGGGTGATTTCTATGTATATGTTTAAAAAAAAATATATAGTATGTTTATCCGTTGTTTAGTACCCATAATACAGGCTTCACACTTAACTGGGCTAGATGGCGCTGTGTGAGCGTCAGTGATATTATTTTATTATGATAAATGTATTATTATTGTGGTAATGTGTAACAGAGATCGGAGTTGGACGATGAGAGCAGCGTGGACTACGTGGTGTGTACGAGAGCTGAGGCGGGGTCGGGGGGCGCCACTAGTGTCCGGCCCGAGTGGGTGTGGCGGTGTCACTATACGAAGGAGCTGTGTCCTGAGAAACCATATCTAGTCAAATAGGACACTTCATGCTATTGAGTAATCAACAGAATGTACGCACAGCGCGTGTTCACGATCCGAGCAAAGCATCTCAGAAAACATTCAACACTTCGTGAGTCCCTGTAGGTTCGACCAGTCCCTATTCGCGCTACCAACACGTGTCCGGTCGCGTCTCCCCAAACATTAAGGTTACCTAGCCTAAATAAATTATAATTCTTATTAGCCTACAGAATGCAATGTTCAGATTTTGTATTTTATTTTTAAAAATGTGTTAGCAATCCAACAATACCTCGCAATAGTGCTATTATTGCTTTAGACTACAATATTTTGTTACATTTTAAAGAAATCTTCTAAGTGCATTTAAATTGTAAATAATATTATAATTTTTCAAATATTGCCAAGCAATATCATAAAATCAAATGTTATCCAAGTGTGGAGTTTGTTGACCATAATATTGAATTATAATATTTAAATAAAAGCCATTTTGAAATTTGGAATCAATTTATTTATAAAATAACAAGCGGCTATATATATATCCACTCGTGTGACTTATTACTATTTCTGTATTGATGGTAATCGGCGCGACAAATCTGCTGGAAATGGTACAAATAACTGAGAATCGTCGGGTGTTTATGTCGACGTGAGAAGAGTCAATTTCTCGTTGAGTTGCAGTTGCGTTTTGATGAGTTGCGCCAGTGTCACCACCTGGAAATAATGTTTTAGTTACAGAAATGATATTTTTTGCGCACTGTGGCCTCTAGAATACGTCTAAAACGAGACTCAAGCGTTGATCTTTACTTGAGTAGAGTTAGAAAGAGATAGCGCTCTATACGATAAATATCCCCTTTATAACTCAATTTAAGTAAAGACCAACGTTGAGTGTCGTTCTCGAATACGGGCCCAAGTGTTTATTTTACAGTTTGATTGTGACATAACTCAAGACTATAGATGGATGTTTCGTTATGTTTTAGTAAACAAAATCAAAATATATTTATTCAATTTAGGTCCTTAATTCAATTAGATTCTACCACTGGTTTCAACTGTTGTTGTTTACTGAGAATAATCCAGCCAGAAACTCGATAGCTCTTAATAAACAGAACAATAATAATTTACCATGAGCAAGTCCTTGACGCTGGAGGCGAAGGCGTCCGCGAAGGTGTCGGCGGAGAGGTTCGGCAGCGAGTTCACCAGCTCCAGCAGCTGCCGGCCCACGGCCTTGTTGCCCACCACGCGATCCTCCAGGACATCCTCCACGTACTCTAGCACCTAGAGTAACAACCATTTAATGGATTAAATGAATAAATATCCACTGACACTGTGGCGTGAAAAAAAAACAGGACTTTAGACCAACCCAATCTTGTCACAGCATGGATTTCCGCTACATCGCGTGCCTCCCAGAAACAGAGGGACTTGGGATAATATTTTTCGGTCACTGACTTGATTGACTGAGATCATTATACAAAAATGTTTCCTCTGAAGACGCTAGGAAACCTGCGCACACCCCCGAAGAGATTCAAAAATTGTGCGTGAAGTCGTCCAACCCGCACTGGGCCCGCGTGGACGACTAAGGCCTATACACCCTTTGTAGGTAGGCTCTTGCCCCTCGGTGGGGACGTTTAATGAGCTGATGATGATGATGCTACAAATGCATACCTGATCTAAAAGTGAGGACAGCTTAGCCGCGGCGTCAGACACCAGCGCTAGGTCCATCACGGGCTGCACCTGCCGCGACCGCCCGTTGGGGCCCATGGTCTTCTGACACAGGTGGAGTCCAACTATCTGTAATTGGAAACTATGTATATTAAATAAGGTTGGGAATTTTGTGTTTAATGCTCTGGCTTATTACTGTGACAAGGTATTCTTAATAATGTATAATTGTGATGCTACATGGCACTTGTTTAATTTTCTCTAGAAGGTGCGGAGTTCACAAACATTCTAATAAAACGAAGAGGAAAAATTTGTTCGTTTTTATTGAACAGGCTCCTAAACTTGTGGACTTATTTAAAATTCCACCATTGGCAAGCTACACTATCTCTGAATGGCATAGGCTATATTTTCAAATGATTATGATATTCTCACTCAAACTCAAACATCCATGCAAATCTGAGGCATGTAACTACATAGTTTATTTATTATAATCATATTTGCATAAATAAGGACCTTAATCCCAGGTGTGACTAGGTTAGATAAGGTTTGAAATGAGTATTAGTACATTACAAAATAGTCCCTAGCGATGCATAACATCTACATAGTAAAGCAATTATAAATGAATAAGACACAATATTACATTCTCAGGCTTATAGCGAGACATCGATGGGTGTGAACATGCACCCATGCGGCACCCTAAGATGCAGACTCAGTATCAGAGTGTACCACCTAGTCAATTAAGTAAATATATAATAACCTCAGTCTCATAGCTAGTGAGGACTTCTGTGAAGCGCGTTCTCTGCATCATTAAGCGCTACCTGAACCTGCCTCACTGCCTCCGCTGCCGCCAACAGCCCGAGACTTAAAATAAGCAAAAGTAAATGATAAAAAAGAGGAGTTCACTTCAGAATAGAGTTATTACAGAGCTGCATGATTTAAAATCACCAAGAATACTTACCATCTTTTTTTATACTGGTTCTAAAGCACGAATAAATTGGCGAAACATTTTTCAATATTGATACAATAAGATTAATAAATAAAAAAATCAAATACAGAACCTTATTCATTTAATGATTGTATTAAGATTATTTTATGTTCACTTTAGTTAAATTCTATTATTTCAAACTTATTGTTATAAATGTAAGGGAAATTGAAGAAACTTTTATTTTACATAACCTAAAATTAAATGTACTTTTTTTATTTGACACAAGTTTACGCAAGGTAC
>PQWD01003204.1:231017-250419 GCA_019425675.1 Leucinodes orbonalis
AGACATCAATGCGGCGTGAACATGCACCCCTGCTTCCCCTGGGGCACCCCGAGGGCCACGCAGCCTCTGTATCGAGTGTACCACCTAGTAAAATAAGTTAATATATAATAACCTCAGGTTCATAGCTGGTGAGCGAGACATCGATGGGTGTGAACATGCACCCCTGCTTCCCCTGCGGCACCCCGAGCGCGACGCACACGTACGCGCGCAGCCCCATGCGGGCGCCGGCCAGCGACGTGTCCAACGTCACGTGCACCGGCTCGCGGCACTCGCGCGAGTAGTACTCGTGGATCACGGACGAGTGGTTGGTCACTTCGTTGCCTGTCGCCCACCAGCCTGACAAGACAGATTGAGAATCATCATCGTTACATTCACATAAAGTAAAATTTAACAAATTATAAAAATCATAATCAATCTCGGCGATCCAAATCAATCCACGATACATACCACTCGTGTAACTTCCTTCATCTACCGAGGTAGACTCCAGATACTGACTCATCGTACTTCACTAACATAGTACCACCCGCATCACCCAGAGTGACCGTATATCATCCAATCACCGTGAAACTACACAGTTTAATTGCACTTTGTGTATTCGGGCATGAGGGCACTGTAGCTAGGACATTTTACGTAGTACCAGAGAAACTAAACATCTTTGCTCGGGTGACGGGCGCACGTGCGGCATTGATGGAGTGATAATAAACTGTCCTACTACTTATGAGCAGTACAGAAAACAATTATGAAGACTATTATATTACATTATATGTCCCTTTTTTAAATAATATTAATATGACCTAATAAAGGTACACTTAGGGTTTGTACCTAAAAATCAAGATGTAATATTTTTCATCTTATCTTAAGATTTATCTATATCTTTCCAGACTTTAAACCTAACCTATTTTATTCAATGTTTTATGTTTATTTATTTATTCTAATATTTTACATTAAACGAACAACCAGTTAGTGTCGGGATTAGGTAATATGTGTATCTCTTTAGTAATAAATATTTAATCTATCTATCTATTCAACCTATCGCAATCCACCACTGGACATAGGTTTTCACCATTTTGCGCCAGATATCCCGATACATATTATTGTGTTTATAACAAATATTTATTATAAACACAATTCCACTGTCACATTAGGCCTTTGTAAACATCTGTCTTGTGTCATTACATTTTTATTAACTAAACTGACATTGACATTAGTTGTCTTGTCTTGTCAAACGCAGCGTGAACAACACGTGCGATTATTGTATTATTATCCTGTAAATATGCTGAAGCATTAAAATTAAACTTAAAAATGCCGCCTTTTCGTGCTGGATTACAGAAAAGAAAGTTACAGCCGGGAGAAGACAAGGAATCGTCATCAAATAATGTAAAGTAAAGTAATGTAAACAAACATTTACGGTTCAAGGCATTTCTTGGTTTAAGTTTTAACTATTCATATTTTCAGGAAATCTTTTCGTTTGATAATAACGAGGATCTGATTTGTGGTGACCTGGATGATGACGCAGACGCCACAGATTCCGAGCATGAAAATGATGGAGCATCACACTCCGATCATGAGGTAGAGGTAAGCAATTGTTTGAATCGTTTATATATTAAACTTAGGTACTTTACGAATAAGATCCTTAAAACTTGGCAATGAAATCTCTATTTATTCATTCAGTGTATTTTATGAAATTTACTACTAACTTTGTAGATGAAATAACATCACAAATTTTCGAGTTTCTAAGTTTAAATTCCTAGATTTTCTAATGGCATTTAAATATCCATTAGATGAGACTGATGCTTCATAGACTGTGCAATGATCTCTAAGTATGTTTTATTTTATTAAGTAGGTTTGCCAAGGTATATGTACAATCACACTTTAAAAACAAACTCTTATAAAATGTTTTGGTTTAGGGAGTTCTGTTTGGTGATGATGCTGACTCGACATTGGGTGATGATGCTGATCCAGATGGATCAGACGAATCCTCAGTAAGTACTTAATTTATAAATAAAAGTTGTGTAGGATTTTTTTCCAAATGTTTTATTTTACAACAGTTAAAAGCTCAAGCATAAAAAAAACTTCTGTCCCTATGTACAATATCAGAACTGAAAACAAAGGTTTTTTGCCTTTTTTTTTACATAATATACAAATTCATGAAATATATACTCAGATTAGTGAAAAATATGGATTTAGAGGTATTTTATTGTTTATTTTCTTTTTGACATATTAAAACGTACAACAATAAAAAATCTTTTTCTCAGTTTCGATATTATACATAGGAACAGTCTAAATATTATTGTTTTTAAAACAAAATTTTGAAATAAAAAATATATGAGTCAGTAAAAAATTTTGTAAAAGCCTTATCTTACCAAGATTACATTGTACTTCTTTGGTTATTAACAGGATTTGACAGACTCTGAGGCTGATGATGAATCAGATGATGAATCAGAAGACAATGAATCTGAGGAAGATGATGAGGCAAGTGATGATGGTGAAGAAGAATCAAGTCAAGAAGAGAGTGTGGACAGTGGTGCTGAGTCAGGGCCTGGACTGGCACATTCCAGTGATGAATCAGATAAAAAGGTGGCAAAAGAAAAGCAGAAAGCTAAAGCTAAGCAACTGAAAACACAAAAGAATCTGAAGAAAGCTCCAACAGCAAAGGTGAAAGATGATTTTCAAGTATTGGCTGACAAAATGAAAGAAACAAATGTCAGCATAAAGCCAGTAGCGCAGAAAGGTACAATTTATTTAATTTAATTTTCTTTATGTTTATGAAATACAGTAACTTAGAATAGAATCTGGTTTTGGATTAGTTTCTGCTGTTTTTCATGCCATTAAGTGAACAGGACAGTCAGTTCGCTAAGCGATACACCTGACCATGACAAATGCAATGTTGGCAGAAGTTAATGAAAGTACCTGTCATTACTTTCCATACATACCTTGCAACTATCACCCCAGATGACAATGTTAGGTCTCTTATACCCGGTAATTTTACGAGCTATAGTGCCACCAAAACAGAAATGCGAACATTGGCGTGCACAGAGATTATGAGAAGAGTATGCAAAGTGATAGACACTCATCGCAATAACAAAAAATAATTTATATTTTTGTCAAATTGAGTATTGATGACAGCAGATTGCCTATGGTTTCAAATCTGTAGAGCGAAATCGGTAAATATGTGGGAATAATTTAATATCTTGGCGATTTTCCGGGTTGTCTGGACGTACAGGGTATGCACTGCTTATTTGTATATATGGAGTGCACGCCACTTAGTCCGAAACTCGTATTTCACTGGACAATATCGGGCACGGTGTACCTACCTAGACGACTCAGTACGATCATTACACTGAATAATTTCCAGACGAGTACGAGTCGGGCGACACGTCGGACGAGGAGGAGCGTCGCAACACCGTGGGCGATGTCCCGATGTGGTGGTACAACGAGTACCCGCACGTGGGCTACGACCTCGACGGCCGGCGGATCATCAAGCCGCCGCAGCGGGACCAGATCGACGAATTCCTCAAGTAAATAAATATCCATTGATACACATATCCATATTTAGCGTACACACTTTTATAGGGCCGGCAACGCATTTCTGGGAACTGAGGTCTTGCAAATGTTCATGGGCGGCGGTGTCACTTACCATCATGTACCGTATGCTCGTTAGCCTACTGTTCGCAAAGGTCTCAACCATTACACCATATATATATTATCATGGTTTACAGTATGTCACAAAATATCACGGTTTAAGAACAGAAAATTATATATATTGAATCAATTTAATCTCCTTTAATAAATAATTGTCTAAAGTCTCAGATTAAGGTGCTCTCGAGCTTTAATTCGATAAAATATGGTTTTACATCAACAGAACTAACTCTTCAGATACAGAAATGCATGCATTAACAATCTAAGAAATAGCATTAGGTATATTTGAGTTTAAACTTTGAGTTTAAAAAGTTACTTACATTAAAACTTAATGAACTTGACTATGATGCAATTGAAGGCCTATTTATTAGGTTTTCTTAACAATATATATGGCTAACATAATACACATTTACGCACACATACATATGTACACAACACAATACATCTTTACGCACACATACATACCTACATACACAACACAATACACCTTTACGCACAGATACATACACGACACAATACACACGCACTTGCACAATCACGCATATAAACTAATTAACACACACTTCCATACACCAAACTTTTATATGTATAATAATTACACTGTAATAAATATAAGAATTCAATCTTTTAGATAAACATACACAGTTTGGCAAATGGATGTAAATATGTCTATTCTAAATCCTTATGTGATAGTAAATATTTTGTCAATAGTTGGAAGTCTGAGCCTGTTGCACAGTGTAAACTAACACAGGTCTCAGAGATCATTATTTATTGTTGTACAATGTAAAATATTATCAAATAAAGATTTATTATTATTATTATTATATAAAATTCTAAAAAATATTATTATTTATTTACTGATTGTCTTATTAACACATTCTGCCAATGCTATTTAAATCATTTGATGTGTGATTGAAATGATTCCCTATTTCTATCAGCTAAGAGATAGTAGTAGATAGAGAGACTTATGTATATGACTGCTAAATCGAAAGTGAGACAGAAAGTATATAAATATAAAGATATTTAGGTTTTCATTTTGATGTCCTCGATTTTAAGACACATACTAAATGTAATATGAAATGTTTGCAGAAAATGCGAAGACCCCGACTTTTGGCGTACAGTGCGCGACCCGTCCACCGGTCAAGACGTACGACTCAGCAAGGAAGACCTCGAGCTCATTCACCGCATCCGCGAGGGACACGTGCCCAACCCGCAACATGATGAATACCAGGTTAGCTGTCTTATAACGGGGACAAACACAAATCACGTGACATACTTTCGACTTCAGAACTTTGTCAGCTTCACTGGACAAGGCCGTCTTCAATGCAAGAGTGAATATTTCTAGGCAGGCATGATCCATCCTCGGCGGCATCATCACTTACCATCAGGTGAGATGGCAGTCAAATGTATGCCTACCGATGATTAAAAAAGAAACGGCGGGGTCGAGTCAAAATTACGCATTTTTTTCTGATTGAAACAAAACAAAATTATACTATTTTGGTTAATGCAATGCAGATATGGACATGTTGATTCCAGTAGCCTCTCGTGAGACCGCGCATGATACTCCAAGGACTGAATTAGAGAAGAGAAACTTTTTTATCATAGTAATCACTATTTAAGTGTTCTATGGTAATTTTTTATTACACTTATAACTCTCAGAAATATTGATTATCAGTTTTAACTAGTCGTAAATAAAATCAAGATGTCTTTTTCAATAACAATCCAACGCGTATACGTAAGAGACTCACATTTTGAAAAATCTCACGTGACATTGGGGGAGGGGGTTGAATAAAATCTCACGACATCTCACCAGGGGCGAGGGTGGGACAAAAATTTTAAAATTACACCTCACCTAATTTATGGGCGCCCCCTAACGTCATGAGGATCTTCTTCGCGAGTCCATGTAGGTTCGACCAGTCTCTTTTCGCGTTGCCGTCAAGTACCGTGTCGGTACGGAGTGAACCGGACGGTCAGGACGCTTACCTGATGATAAGTGATACGCCTGACCATGATAGAGCAGTATTGAAGGAGACCAATAACTGATTGACAGTTATTATGCTCCATCAATGCCGCACTGCGCCCGTCACCCGAGACAACAGTTGTTAGGTCTCTTATACCCGGTAATTTCACTAGCTACAGTGCCCTCATCCCGAAACACAAAAGTGCACTCTTATTTCACAGGACCATTCCTGGAACTGCGGTGGTACCTACCTAGACGACTCAGTATCGAGTCTACTATCACGTGAGTCTGATGATGATGAGCTATACATTGTCGTCAAACAATATTCGAATGTCATACTCATAGCTTTTCAGTTAGGAAGTCATTTCGTCAGTCAGTCGTTTTTCAGTGAGCAAATTCTTTGATATAATCCCATTTGCAGCCATGGGTGGAGTGGTTCAGTCGCGAAGTGCTGGCGACGCCGGTCCGCGCGTTCCCCGACCACAAGCGCTCGTTCCTGCCGTCGCGGAGCGAACAATTGCAGATAGCGAAGATTGTGCACGCGCTCAAGATGGGATGGACCAAGACTAGGAAGCAGATCAACGAAGAGAGAAGGAAGAAGAAGGTTGGTTTTAAATAAATAAATATCCACTGACACTCACACAACGCCATCTAGCCCCAAGTTACGCGTGAAGCCTGTATTATGGGTACTAAGCAATGGATAATCATACTTTTTTTTTTTGACATATGACCTGAATAAGGTCATTGGAAAGCGCTGGGATGCATATCACCTCAGATCGGTACTTATGGAAAATATTAGAGGAGGTCTTGGTCCAGCAGTCGACGACCAAAGGCTGAGATGATGATGATTTGTAAAAAATATATATGAGTATGTTTATGCATTATTGAGTACTTATAATAGAAGCTATGTTTAAATTGGGG
Source organism: Leucinodes orbonalis (assembly GCA_019425675.1). Classification (NCBI taxonomy): domain Eukaryota; kingdom Metazoa; phylum Arthropoda; class Insecta; order Lepidoptera; family Crambidae; genus Leucinodes; species Leucinodes orbonalis. Next base: position 237,538 of record PQWD01003204.1, read on the forward strand.
CTTGTTGGCCCTGTATATATCAGTGGATACTTGGATATTTACATAATTTTTTTACAGCAACACATTTTATTTAGAAAAAGGTCAAAATTGAATACAATCATTTTTCATGCACTCAAATGTGGTTAGAAAGAAAATTAGTTCTAGTAGTTTCATTCGGTAAATATAGTACAAGCGCGTTGCTTAAATTATGGCTAGATGGCGCTGTGTCAATGTTTATGGGCATTTATGAATATATAAAATTATTGAACAACAGGAAAAGAATTTCTACAACCTATGGGGTTCTAGCAAAAATGAGGAGGAGGAAAGACTTCGCGGCATTCACAAACACATCCCGGCGCCGAAACGACCTCTGCCAACACATGCTGAGAGCTACAACCCACCTCCTGAGTACTTATTGGACGATAAAGAGGTAATATACGGGTTATTTATGTTACAAAGTGTACAGGTCGTTCAGAATGCTCACCTGATGGTACGTGAGACGCTTGACCATGACGTAGTGGCAATGATTGAGATCAACAACCGATAGTCAGTTATTATCCTCCATCAATGCCGCACTGCGCCCAACACTCGAGACAAGACTTAAACTTTTATACCAGGTAATTTATCAAGCTATAGTGCCCTCATGCCGAAATATAGAAGTGCAAAACATTTCTATTCCACAGGACGATATCTAACACTGCAGTGGTACCTACCTAGAGAACTCACTACCGAGTCTACCACTTATTTGTATACTAATGTATATTCTCTTCAACCTATCGCAGTCCACTGCTGGTCATAGGTCTCCCCCATTTTGCGCCAGATATCCCGGACCTCCTAATGTATTTAAATCTTACCAAATTATCAAATTAGAAGCTATTAGTTTAGAACTTATGTGGGAGACACATTCAGCTTAAAAAGTGGATGCATGTTAGCCAAATTTATTTATCCTTAAAAAGATGGCAACAATTAAACCAGACAATTCAAACAACAATAGTTCACTAATCATCATCAGACTATAACGACCCATTTCTAAGCACAGGCCTCCCGCAGAGCTATGGAAATTAACAGTCCACCGTTGGAATAAATAAACCCGGAGAGTAGTTCAACTGCTCTGTCCACCTAGTAAGACCATTGGTCTTTACTAGAGTTGTTCAACTCTCAAAATAGTCCACTATACAAATGGTGTTAAATAAGCATCGGCGGTTGTACTGTTGCCTTCGGATCTGGTGAGCACAAGTTCAAATTCCGCCAGGCGCCATAGCATTTTCGAATTTTCGAAATTATACGTTCGTTATCCGACGCTCTTACCGTGAAAGAAAACATCGTGAGGAAACCTGCGCACGCCTGCGAAGAGATTCAAAGGTTGTGCGTGAAGTCGTCCAATCCTACTACCAGCTCATTTATACCCGACCCATTACAAGACCTGTCTTGACCATATTATGTTGAATTGTTTATATCCTGCTTTTTGCTATGTTGTCGAAACCTCAATTACAGATCACGACACTCTTATACTAAAACTTGACAACCATATAAAATCTACCAGATACTTTACCCACAAGAAAATTGACTACTCTGGACTCGATGAAGCCATGCTAAGCTTAAAACTGAATTCAATATATGACTTAACAGATCCTAATGCAGCCACATCACTTCTCCTGTCTTTGGTAGATACTGCAATTAAAGCCAATACTAAAACTATAACTGTTCCAATCGTAGTAGGATCCTACAACCTTGGATGACTGCGGGTCTATTAAGATGCGTAACACATCGTGATAAATTACACCAAAAGGTTAAAAGGAACCCTGATGATGAGTCACTCTCTGTGATATATAAAAGATATAGAAACTTCTGTAATGTTTTACTAAAAAATATAAAAAAGGATTATAAAAGCAAACTACTCCAGAAAGCTGCTCGAATCAAAAATAAAGCACTTTGGGATACTCTTAAGAAAGTTACAAATACTAAAAATATCAATGGCCCTGCAGTTGACCTGTTATCTAGAGTAAATCCATTAGAGTCAGTAAATAATATAAATAGTTTCTTTGTCTCTATTGGTAAAGATCTTGCCGTAAAAGCTTCCAGTAACAATTCTTATAAAAACTTTTTGTCCGATAATATCCAACATTCTTTTGTGCTACTGCCTACCGATGAATCCGAAGTTCAATCTTGTATTTTATCCCTAAAGAAGGATAACGTTGCTGAAAGAGATAATGTTTCGGGTCTTTTTCTCAAACGCTATCATGAAATCCTCGTTCCACCACTTACCTATTTATTTAATCTTATTTTCTCAACAGGAGTCTTCCCTGATGTTTTAAAGCAAGCTGAAATAGTTCCAGTGTTTAAAAGTGGTGATAGAGGAAGCGTAAATAATTACCGTCCAATTTCTAAATTGTCCATACTATCTAAAATTATTGAAAAATTAATGAACAAGCGCCTTATTAATTATTTAGAAAATAACAAATTGCTATGTAGTTCCCAGTATGGGTTTTAGACCTGGTATGTCAACTAACGACGCAGTACATGAACTGACTGACCACATCGTTACATTTAGACAAACGTCAAAAGGTAATAGGGATATTCTTAGATATAGCCAAAGCCTTTGACACAGTCTCAGCCCCGCTTTTGCTGAAGCGATTGGAATCGCTCGGAGTAAGAGGGGTCCAACTCTCCTTATTTAAAAGTTACTTGAGTAACAGACTCCAAAGAGTAAGAGTAGGTGATTTAATTAGTGATGACTTGCCAATTAGCTACGGTGTGCCACAAGGAAGTGTCTTGGGTCCTACACTGTTTCTAACATTTATCAACGAACTCTGTAAACTCAAGCTTCCTCATGGCAAAATTGTTACATTTGCAGACGACACTGCCCTCGTCTTTCATGGTGACAGTTGGGAGGAAACGTTCAAATTTGCACAAGAAGGATTTAACATAATAAATGACTGGCTCAAAGATAATGCATTAACACTGAATGTAGATAAAACCAAGTATATACCATTCTCCATGAAAATGCATGGCTGAAAGATGACTTTAACTTGTTGGCACATTCATGTCGGGTTAGGGCTAAGGATCACTGTCGCTGTAGTATGATTACTAGGTCCCAAAATGTAAAATATTTGGGACCTCTCCTCCAGAACTCGGAAACTTATGTATGTTTTTAAGAATCTTCGCCACATTGCAGATAAAGCTGTTATAAAATTAGTTTATCAATCTCTATGTCAGTCTATCCTGACTTATTGCATCACGATCTGGGGGTTCTTGTAAACTAGTCTGATGAAACTGAAAAGGCTCAGCGCTGCAGCAGCGCCGGATCTTCAATTTTTTTTGGGTGGGGCAAAAATTTAGAAATGCCCTCTTTTATTTATTTTTACTTTTATCATCCTATATTATTTCACTAATTTATATAATAGTCCTCAAATTGATTGACATTTGGACAAAGCTGCAACTTTTTACGCAGCAGTTTCAGAGATATTACATCTCCTTGTCTTACTCCTCGGTGCCAATGATAAGCCAATGGTAAGCTCTTCATGTACTCTCGGCCTGACATAGTAGCGCTCTCGTACAACATCTCAACAATTCGATATAGCAGTAGTCAAGTCAGGCACGGTTGGAGGGAATGAAACACAGCCCAAGTCTCGATCGAATCGAAGGCTTTCTCAATCCACAAACGCCAAACATAATGGTCAGTTATACTCTCCGCTCTTCTGTATAACCTGCCACAGCGTATGTATATGTGTCTATGGTGCTGAAGCCTTTGAGGAACCGGCTTGTTCGGAGGCTGGAAATCGTCAAACATAGCGCGAACGGATCATAATACTATGGAGAATAACTTGAAGATGTGGCACAATATCGTAATGGGTCGTTAATTCTTCAATAAGCTTTTAATATCTAAAGATAACTCGTAACAGATGTAAAACAGCAAGATTAGTTTACTTTAGTCATTTTATAATGTAATGTCGTATGGTTCTACCGTTGTGGGGGTACGGCTGCCGACATTGATACAATATTGTGCTACAAAAAGAGCTTTTATCTAATAAATAATAAATAAATAATAAATACTACTGACAATCACACAGCGCCATTTAGCCCCAAGTTAAGCGTTAAGCCTGTATTATGGTACTAAACAACGGATACACATACATGTATACATTTTTTTTTTGTAAATACATACATATTATACATAGAAAACACCCAGACCATTACAAACAGACAATGTTCATGCACACAAATGTTTGTACTGCCCGGGGATCGAACCCGGAACCCTTAGTGTTGCGGCCGACCTCTCAACCGCAACACCAAATGTGCGTCACAACGTATCTACAACCTTAGACCACGTGACTCTTAAAGAACAGTTCAAAGAAATAAATTTGTTTTTTTGTAATGTAATTTTTGTATATTTTTGTCGTTCATAAGTGCTTTTTGTAAGCCTAATTTAAATAAATGAATTTTGACTTTAACTTATCATACCCGGAATATTAGGCTCTCTCCAAGCGGATACGAAAACTCGTTCGCAGAGAATTCTACTATTTCAATACAAGGTTAATTAAGGACCTTATTAAGGAGAACAGGGGGCCCAAAGTTTTCCAAAAACCACTTGGCAGGAGCATTCTGGTGAAGCTTAATATAGCAGATGGCCAACTACTCACATTACGCCAACAGATCCTGGAAGAGGTTGAGAAATTCTATGGATTTGTCGAGCGCTCATCAGTACAGACCGAAGACAGCGAAGATCTACGTGCCCTACTAAGGCACCATTGTACGTAGGATATGCCGGATGTTGACGTTAGCGAAATTAGTGCAGCACTGAAGCAACTGAGAAATGAAAGGGCCCCGTGGGATGACGGTATTACGACAGAACTCCTAAACACCGGTGGACAACCCATCCTTAGGACATTAGGTGAGCTCTTTTAATGCCGTCATCTACCTGGGAACTACACTGGAAGCGTGGTCCACAAGCGTTCATTAAGAAGGGTGATAAAGCTCTCTTGAAGAATTATAGACCGGTAGCGTTTCTGATAAGCGTCGGTGGCGTCCTTCTCCAGATTGTCCAAGAATAAGTTTACTTGGGCTAAAACTTGACCGGCACAATTTCGGAAGGGAAGCTAGTAGGAGGATTCATTTGGGCTGGCGGCATCAGGCAAGTTACATCAGATCTTCACGTCGACGATTCCGCAACGCTTAAGGACAAAAGTCTTTGAGAAATACGTCCTACCCATACCAACATACGCAGATGAGACATGGACACTGACTGCGGATTGGTTCAGAAATTCAAAGTTACTCAACGAGCGATGGAGCGTGCTATGTTGGGAGACTTATACATAAAATCAGAAATGATGTTATCCGCAAAAGAACTAAAATTACCGGCATAGTTCGCCAGATTAGCGAACTGAAGTGGCAGTGGGTAATGATGTCGCAGAACCGATGGCCGTTGGAGCAGACGAGTTCTGGAGCGGAGCGCGCGAACGGCAGCGCCGTACGCAAGCGTAACGCCCTCCGGCCCGATGGACCGACAACTTGCGAAAAGTCGCTGGTGGAGTCTGGATGAGAAAAACGGAGGACCGGAATATCTGGCGCAAAATGAGACCAATGTCCAACAGTGGACTGCGATAGGTTGAATAGAGAGGGAAAAGGTTTAATCACCTTTCTTGAAGAAGAACACCACCACGCCATTGCTCCTCACCTTTGGTGTCGCACCATCACCGATTCCGGAATTAAAAAGCTTCTGAAGGGTCTTAAGCACTGGCGTGCCCCCTACTTTCAAAAGCTCTGCGGTATATCCGTCGTAGCGGGGGTCTAATAACGCTTAAGCTGTTTCATAACCATCCTAACCTCGGCAAAAAGCAATGTCATTAAAAAGTTACAATTTATCAATTATTGGTATTGATATTAATCAATTAAGTTCTATAATGAAATAAGACTACTCGCCTCAGCTTTTTCGAAGTCACACTGGATGAAAAAGGCGTTTTATTTCCAATTTATTTGTATATTTTTCTTAAAAACGTGGTCGCTTGATGCAAGTAAAAGGAGCTTAATTGTTTATTTTTTTTTTTTCAATTGTAGCTGTCCATCATGAAAATGATATAGCTTTAAAGCAGCTAAGTTGGCATCAATTAACATAGAGAAATAACTACGTAACTTTGAAATAATACACTGCTGCCCTGTATAGAGATCGACGAGAGAGTTTTCGTATACAGCGTCATTCCTCAGATCGCAGCTGCACCCGCCTGCTGACCGTGATCTGCGGGCGCCTATTTAGAACTATGCAAAAAAATGTAATGGTTCAGTAACATGCCTTACTCCGCGCTCCGGTTATCAGTCGTATTTCTATGGCCATGCACTTGTACTATTATTTATTCCGCGGGCAAGTAAGGTAAATGATGAGTGGTCCATTAGTCGTTTGCCGCCCTGACCTTGCGCCGGGGCACGTGCCCCGTCTGCCCCCCTAGTCCGGCCATGGCGTGCAGTATAAAGGTAAGCTATCAAAGCCATTTCTCTATATATTTTTGTACTACAGAAAAGAGCTGTCCGTGCCATTACAATCTTAGACCACGGATTCTTTGAAAAGCTTTTAAAGAAATAATATATTGACAGTCGCATCGCAATATATTTTTGATAATATAATGTACGTACGTAGAATATCACATTTTGAAAAAAACAGTGATCATCATAATTTAAACTAGGAATAAAAAACAAACTTGCTGTTCCGAATCTTCGTCTTCACAAATAGGGAATTTTTGTCGGAAATTGTAATAAAGTATTTAATAAAGTGCCACAAATATTGTTGATTTGCCCTTGCATAAGTTTAAGCTTTAATTAAACACCTTGTTGAAAAAGGATATTACACAGTAGATGAATATTTAGCAGACAACATTTTGTGGTGTTAGTCTGCCTGCATTGTGTTCCAGGAGCAGACGCATATAATTGAATTGTATAAATTTGTTATTTGACCAAACTCTGTAACAAGTATTGAAAAGGTAACCACGATTCTTGCGGGATCTTCTCGTTGGATGCAGCATTCCGAACCGGTGGTAGAGTCATTAATTTAATAAAAAAAAATTATCTGTTTTGACGATTCAAAGTATATGTAAAGATTTATTTGAATAAAGCATTTTCATTTCAATTTCAATTTCTATCCAACTCTCTCCATCTCTATTCACTAGCAGATGTTTTGAGTGTTCGCCAGTTATTTGTATTGTATATTGCTCAGACAGATCCTAAATGTATGAGCCTGTCGATTGTGAACAAGCGACGCAACCAATCAACGCTGTGGAACAACATTTCTCCAATAAGTTCTTTGGTGTTTTAGGTATTTTCTTTATGATATAACAAAGCACTCAACATATATCCCTAACTAAATATAGATGCAAAGTGGTAACGGTAATTGGCTAAAAAACTTGGACTATATGAAACGAAAGTTTTTACCAGTGCTCTTTATCATCGCTTATCATATACACAACCATATTCAAGCAAACAACCTCACACTCAACTTACACACACAGACACACACACACACACACAACACAATTCATGAAATACATACTACAACATACAGTTCAGACACCTTCACATCCAACAAACTAAAAATATCGTGCTTACTTCTCACAATATAATGAAAGGTGTTGAGGAGGGCTGGCAAGCTTCATACAGGTTTCTAGTACAGTTGCCAGTCTCTCATTAGATGTCAAGATAATTCATGTAATATGTAAGTCTTGTATAATTGTATGTCTATGTGAGAGAAAAAATAAATTAATTATTATTATTAATTATTATCCGCACTGGCCGCCCGTGACGTCTAAGGCTTAAGGTATGATTTAAATGTAAGTCTATGTAAGTACGAATTACCCTTATGGTAGGCTCGTGCCCTCGGTGGGGACGTGTAATGAGCTGATGTGATGCAATTGTGTTTTCAGATGAAGAGTGGACAAACTAAGCGAGACCCGTGGAGCGCAAGTACACTTTACGACACAGTACAGCTGTCTAGCGCGTGCCCGCCTTCGACGCTCATACGGGAGGTTCCTGCGATGTCTCACTTTATTTGGCAGAGGGCATCAAAATGGGGTAAGGAGGTTATTTATCACTTAAATCTTTTTGTAGACCACTCAATATCATCATCATCAGCTCATTAAACGTCCACCGAGGGCACGAGCTACCGTATAGGGTGATTAGGCCTTAGTCGTCCACGCGGGCCAGTGCGGATGGACGACTTCACACACAACCTTCGAATTTTTCGCAGGCGTGCATGCGGTTTCCTCAATGTTTTCCTTACGTAAAGAGCGTCGGATAACGTACATATTTTTTTCGAAAATTCGAAAATACATTGGTACGTGTCGGGATTTGAACTCAGTGAGTCTTTATTTGGCTAGCTGAACTGTAATCCGAACCAACAGGAACGTTGCTTGGAATCTAATAAACGGTTTATTAGTGAAATATCGCTCGAATCATCGCTGTGCACTCGCTAATCCCGTTCACGTCTAAGTGAAGTGTGTGCGCGTAGACGTAGGTGCGAAATAATACCGATTAAACCAGGTCTTGGAAATGGTATTTTTGAACCGGATTGATGAATTAACTACGGAACTTTTTGAAAATTGTTTGTTCCTTTAAACCGGTTGATGATCGGTTTTGAATATGCTAATTTTATTTAAGCGTTAATGAACGGCTTAGACAATATGGGTATTTTCAATTAACCAGTTAATATTCCATCCAGGGAAGTTTCCCTCAATTTCATTTCCCTGATGAAATTTTAACCGGTTAATTCAAATACCCATATTTTAAAACGGTTGATAGCGGTTACAGGAATGAAACCGTTTTCAAAAAGTCCATAGTGAATTCATCAAACCGGTTCTAAAAATTCGGTATCTAAGGAAGATTGTCTTCTGAGGGGAGTTAAATGTAATGTGGATGTGTTGTGTAGCTGACAGATCAGCCCGAGACCTGGTGCCGAAGTTGCCGTCCCCACGCGACCTGCAGCCTTCCCACCCGAGTCGCTGCGCTCGGGACACGCGGCCGCAGTGCGGAGTGGTGGACTTCGACCCACGGGACAGTACATCGTCTCGGGTCGATGACACGCTTAAGGTATGTAGTCATAGAATATGTAGAAATTTTCACTGTACAAATATTTTTTAACAAAACATACGAATACACCATTTTTTAAAACTAGGAATTAGAAATGGTTATATAAATATAATTTCGTTTCGAATCTTGAACAGTGTGGACGTGTTGTTGAATCGTTAAATTATAATAATTGTTGGAGTGCACCCTGGACGCTGAATTGTGTGCGCGCTTGATCTTGGAGCACCCTGATTTGAAGGCGGTGCTGGTGAGCGAGCTTTTTTGTGATTTTTGATTGGATTGAGCTGAGTCTGTCGCGCCCACCGCTGCCGATGCATTGAGCACAAGATAGCTGAGGCGACGCGACAATAAGCAACTATATCATACGTGTACTACAAGTGACTACGTGCTACAGCCTAGCGTAACGCCTAATAAATAATTACAGCAATATTGCTTTGTGAGACTTGTTTCTATTCAAAACTATACCATGGAAGAATTAGAAAATTCGCCTTTAGGCTGTCTCACATGGTAAACCCACTCTAGCATAGATACTTTATGGAACAAATGCATGCCGTATTAAATAAGTCAGCACCCAAATTTACTACGGAGTCCCACAGAATGCTTTGTCTCCCAACGTAAAAGACCAAGGTCTCAGATGGAACACTCGTTCTCCTATCAGTTTGATGATTTTAAGGAAGAATGCGTAAACTTATGACTATTTCTCTACTACAAACAAGCAAATGAGCTAAAACAATTGAATATCGCCCTTAAGGACATACAACAAACCACTATAACATAGAAAATTCAGTCTCATTTCTTGCTGCGCAGAATGAAGAATTCAAGCAGAAAATAGGAGAGTTAGAAATGCAAGCAAGCAAGACCGAAATCATATTGTGATACTGGAGAACCAAATTGAGGAACTACAAATGTGTACCGCAAGTCTTCTTTTGAAATAAAAAACGTTCCGAAAAAACAGCACGAAGATAAGGGAGCTTATTGAAATGGTTATGTGCCTCTCTAAATCTGTAGACCAAAATCTTACAAATCGGACATAACTGACATATATAGGGTTCGGCCAAAGTCTGCTGCTAGTAAAACCTACCATAGTTGTGGAAACCAACTCGACAATATTGAAAAATAATTTGTTAAAGTCGGCTAAATCATTTAACGTGAAACATAAACATAACTATGTGCCAAACATCTAGGATTCAACGCAGGAAGATACACCTATATTCTTATCGAGCACCTAACACCTAAAGGTGCACGTTTGCACTATTAGCACGTGAACTGGCCAAATCAAAGAACTTCCGATTTTGCTGGACAGCCTATGGTAAGGTTTATATAAGAGAAGTGAAAACTCTCCAATAATTTTGATTCGAAGCGAAAACCAAGTGCATCAAATATTAATGTACAGAATTTGGAACCGCATACGAAATGACTAAACTTTTTATTTAAAAACGATACAGCTCTATTATGCAAAATGATATGTCATGTTTACGTTAAGTATCCATTATGAGTTTTTTGTTAATTCCACTGCATATAACATCAAATTACAAAAATGTGGAACGTTTAAATTGTATAAGCGCTAATATACACGCACATTCACAACATTTACAGTCTCAAACAATCATACTTAAATGTGTAATACTTTTAAACAATATTCCACTCTTTATTTGGAATAACCTCATTTGCTTAAAGTTGATTGTCTGGTGGTGTTTTTTACATTTCCCTTAAATTATATATATATTCATCTAAACTAACACAAAATAAAGAACACAAAATTACTTACTCGAACATATTGTTCACACATTTAAAATCAAATGTCCACCTTCATACATACTCGTACATATTCATAAATACTTTCATGCAAACAATATCTATATTACATTTCAAACAAATAAATAACTACGCAACTGTGTAATAATGCCCTTATTTGAATTAATAATTTGTTTCAGACTGATTTTTTTTAGTTTTACTTTGTATTCATGAAAATGCTTTTATTTTAGTTCATATATTACTGGTTATTATAGTTACTATATTATTTAATATACAGACACAAAATTACAAATATACTTACATTCTCACACAGACTCATTCCACACGCACACATCTCACACACAAAAATGTTTATGCAACATTTTTATATTAAACACATAGGTGAACTATATGTAATGGTTCGATTTCCACTCAACTTAATCATTATAAAACGTTAGAGTATGTTTTGGTACGACGTGTTTCTCTTCTTAAATCTAAAAATGAATAATAACTTAAATATCTTAAGCAAAGTCGATGAAATAAAAGTCTGCGATGCGATTAGTTGCGATGTAAATAACGTGGCGAGCTCTTTAAAGTACAAGAATTGACTTAACCGTTGTAACACAAAATATAAGGAGTGTTTATTGCAATTTTGATAACCTCTTAGTCACAATTGATCAATTGAATTTTGACCCAGATATAATAATCTTGACTGAATGCTGGTTGAACGAAGCAAAAGCTATCCCCAACTTACCTAACTATATAAATTATTCCACATCTCGATACTTGAACAAAAGTGATGGTGTAATAGCATATATAAAAGAAACCAATGTTGTACATGTTAATGAAATTTATATAAGACGCTTCATGTTTACAAATACAAACAAAACATAATACGATTATTGCTATATATCGGTCGCCTTCAGTAACTACGTAGAAGGTTTGTAAAGTCATTGGAAACTCATTTACAAACGCTTACATCTTGCCATAATATTACAATTATCGGTGACATTAATATAAACATACTACAACGGCATAATGAATCTATTCAAGACCTAAGAAATAGGTCAAACTACCTTGATATGTTAGGATCTCACTCTATTCTTACCGGTCATACTTTACCTACCAGAGAGGGTAATTGCTTAGATCACATAATGCTCAAGATAGATCCAAAACAGCTGACTGCCCAGATTGCGGTACTAAATACTACAGTCACAGATCATGCTATGGTAGTCCTACATTTGACTTGTGCAAATAATAAAGAGAAATGTATAAAACCACTACCGTAGTTGATTATGAGAACGCATTAAAGGATTTAATGGGTAAGGACTTATCAGAATTACTACACTGTAATCAACCTGATATAGTTGTTGAAAGGCTTATAAACGAAGTTATGACATCTCTAAAAAACAACACTAAGAATGTAAACGTTCCAAAATCTAAACGCAATATTAAACCATGGATTACACCAGGCATACTAAGATGTATGGCAAACAGAAATAAAATGCAAGAAAATTACGGTGTAATCCTCATGACGAAATTCTCCGGATAAGTTATACACGTTATAGGAATTTCTGTAATAACCTTATAAAAAAGTTGAAGCGAAATTATGAAAAACAACTTCTTAGGGATTCAGGTTGATCTAAGCGTCTCTGGAATAATATTGTTACGAATTGACGTATTTAAATGTCATTAATATGGCGGTAATATGTGACGTCAGTCAAGACATCATAGAGTATGACATGCGAATTGTCAAATAGCAAAGAGTGTAGTTGTTCTAGATAATTCGCGAACTATGTAGAATGACGTCGACGCTTCGAGCTCAGCGGCCGGACGGTTATAATAGGGGCGACGGGTGCGCGAGAGTCTTGTGTTTCTAAAGAGCGAACGAAGAGCGAAATACTGCGATACAGGAAGAAGCGAGTGATACGCGATATCTAAGGGATCGTCGAGTGTGATAGAACGTGTGAAGAGTTAACGTGTGATTATTACGTGTGTGTGCGGAAGTGTTGTGTTATAGTGTGAGTGTTATTACGGATTTAGTGGTGCGTTAATTGATTAATTAGTAGAGTGCATGTGTAATTAGTGTTGTGTGTGATTAATTGT
>PQWD01003205.1:0-5000 GCA_019425675.1 Leucinodes orbonalis
GTGACAGTACTATCGATAGGCTTCGTATATTGCAATAACTATCGATTATACCTATAAATATTAATGAATATCAGTTATTGTAGCAAGTTAATTATTGAGACTCTTTAATTAGACTATACAAAGCTCGATACAAAGTAATTTATATTAGTCAATTTTAAGATCATTGGCCATAGTATGAGGAACATTAATAACATTAGTAAATGAATCGTGGATTGTCAGCTTCTAAACACGTGTAAGGCTGAAGTAGCAGTAGAATTCCGTTTTCGATTTTTAGCTATCGGGGATCGAAACATGTATGGAGGGGAGGGGATTTTGTGGGCTTACCCGTATCGAAACGAATCGACACACCAGCATTCTCAGAGTTCAGGGTCAACCTATTCGTGCCGAATGAATATTTTAGAGCTCCAGTCATCTTCGTAAGATTTACTTTTACTACTTATTTGTAACTCTTGTAATTTTTTGGCTTAATAAACATAATTCTAAGACTTATGGAATATTAAAAAACCAGTGACAGAAGTGACTCCACAGATTAAAAAAAGCACTGTTTTGTTGTCACGTCAATGTATTGTCATTTGACAGTTCATCGTTTGTAAATTATCAGGCGTTTGTAAAAAATAATTATCTTTCTTGGTATTGGTGTGCTTAGTTGCATCAATAACTTGCACTTATATTGTCATGTCAAATAATTTGGGATCCGGTGGCAATATCGGCCAACAGCAGTAGTCAGTTCGAAAAAAAAAACTATATAATTTGAAAAAATATCTTTCTTATCATATGCAACAAATTAAGACGCGATGGTTCTCATTGGTTATCTGCTTCATGAGTGATGAGATGAATCAACCAGCATTTTGTCTTTATTTTAAACAGTGAATTGTTTTCACATGTAATCTTAACTGTAAAAATCTCATATGAAATATTTAAAATGTACTGCCAGTGAATAACAAATTATGTGTGCTTATTCATTAAAATTATACTGTAGAAACTTTATCCGCTTGAACATAGCACACACATAGACAATATATGTATTGTGTGTTGTGAGTTTCCACCCGTGCTATATATGACTGTTTAATTTATAATTTTTATTCCAGTTATTAAGTAGACCTCGCCTACAAGAATTAGTACGAGAAGTGGACCCCACAGTTCAGTTAGACGAAGAAGTTGAGGAGATGTTACTTCAGCTGGCAGATGATTTTATTGACACAACATTAAATGCGGCATGTTCATTAGCAAAACACAGGCATGCTCACACGGTCGAGCTTAAAGATGTCCAGTTACATTTAGGTGAGTTTACTTTTTAGCCTACCAATTGTAAAATAGCTTTTTTATTTTCTCTATTTTATTTTGTCCTTAAATACAGAAATAAGTTTTTTAAAAACAAGCATATATACAGTTAAATTGAGTAACCTTGATTTTTGAAGTCTGTTAAAAAAACTGCATCAACCACTTGAGTGTTGTTGTATTATAAGTTTGTTGTTGTAATGTATTGTCTTATAAACTGTCTTGATAAATTTGATAAACATCTTGTTATAATCCAGGCTCATTCAACAAATGCCAATGTTATGACATTAATTAATGACCATTTCCTTTGCAGAGAGACAATGGAATATGTGGATCCCAGGATTTGGTAATGATGAATTAAGACAGTACAAGAGGGCTGCGGTAACTGAGGCTCACAAACAGCGGATGGCACTAATAAGAAAAAGCATTAAGAAGTATTAACTAAGACTAATAAATATTTTTATGAAGCATAACCTTTGGGATTAATAAGTTACATGGTTACATTACATGTCATATAGCTAAAGAACTACCCTATTATGGGAAAAAATGGTTCCCAAAGTTGAATTTGTTAGAATCTTCTGCATATTCTCTTTTATAAATAAATATTCACCAACTTTAAACTAAACTTAAGAAAGGAGAAATTTAATTCTTTACTTAAATTGTCATGATGGGTCTTATTCAGACAGTTATTTTAACCTTCATAAAATGAATTGTTTGTATTATTGATTCCATTTTTTGTATTGATGATTTATAAGATTATGGATGTATTTTGACATGAATGTGCTGAATTAAATTGGACCTGCAGCACACATTAGATAAAAAATTAAGTCATTATGGTCAGACACTCAATACAATATTTTATGACATGCAAATATGACAAAAACCATTCTAATTTAGAGTGGTGATGTTAACCGAGGGTCAGTTAAAAAGAATTACGATAATTCATAAGTAATATTTTTTTAACTGTGCTATTTTTAAAAGATGTGGATGTGGATTTTGAAGAAACTATAATAAATAATTCTTATAATAATATTTTGTTTTATTTTTTATACAAATTTTTAATGGTATTTATGTGTGTTTATCATATTAATTTTGATTTAGATCTCAATACTAACTAAACTCAATTCCCGTTGCTTTTGAGCTTAGTTTGCTAAACATTCAAATGGTATAATAACTTAATTCTTTTCGGATTTACTTTCGCTATATGCTGTTGGCCGTGGATAGCCTTTGCATTTCACCGAACAGATGGCGAACGAAGATGGCTCTCAGTCCACGTTTGGGAACACACTCGTCAATTGTCGATTGATTAGCCGACTTAGAGAAATAATAACTGTGTACGTCAATCACAATTTTATACACTATGACAAAAGATTTTTTTATATCCAGTTAAGAGAAAAATTGCAAAGCATAGTTATTATCATTACTAAATTTATGTAATCATGGCACATAAATATCTTAACGAGTTTAATTTTAAAGTAAACCCTAAAATATATGCAAAGGGATATTATTAAATAATAAAAACAAACAGTATTTTTGATAATTTTTATATTTTCTAATACTAACATGATAAAGTGATGATTCATTAATGCTGTCAACATTCACATTTAATGTGTAAAATAATATTGTAAAATACAATCACGTATTAAATAAAAACTTACAATCTAGACAACATATAAATAAAATAATCATGAAACCTGGTGCACACAATAAAATAATCACAGATGGTAGATTTGTCATAAAGTCATAATACTACTTAAATCCTCATATTATTCCTTCAATTTTGGAATGTAAAACAATATTGACCCTTTAACCGCAGTTGTTAATATTTTAATTCACAAATCTCAATCGATTTCCTCCTGGCAGTTAAAAGGTTAACAAGGTCTGGATTAGTAGTGCAAAATGTTCTTTGATATACCCAAATATATTTAAGTAACCTACATAAAAGCAGCAAGTAATCTGCAGTAAGAATTTCAAATTGTTGATGATATATTGTTATGTTAATATTTAAGATATGATATCATAAATACAATCTACATATTTTTAACATTCACTATTTTTATTGTTAACCACTAGTTAAGTAGCAAAGCATTTGACGGCAAAATCAATTCATTAAATTATTGCTTATAAACAAAGTTACCATAGTACTAAAAACCTATTAAAGTAATAATTCTAAAAATTGGTGTGTTTGTAAACAACAATTATCTAAATAAAAGGACCCACACATTTCCAATCATATTTCACTGGAAATAAATACTGTTTTAGGAACTTAAGATTACTTAAAGAAAAACAAATCAGAAACACAAGATATAAAAAAATCAGGTTCCACCGAGATTTGAACTCGGATCGCTGGATTCAAAGTCCAGAGTGCTAACCATTACACCATGGAACCGATTGGTAGTGTGAGTGAATTTATTCACGCACATTTGTCTCCAATCGGTTCGTCACGCACGTTACTTAGCGTTACGTCAAAGTAATAACAATAACATATTTTATAGGTACTATATAATATTTTGATTCCATCTTGCTCATTATTTATACATTTGATCGTTATTAAGCCCGTATCTAATCTGATAGTTGCCTTGATTTGTTTCGACTTTAACCTACACTATTTGGAACTTCATTATATTATTCATATCATACGATCCATAACAAAAACTGTCAACTTAAAAACCGGTATAACTTATAAATAAACGTAAAATAATAATCAGCTGCTATTATAAAATTTGCTAACGCCTAAACCGGAGTTAGGCACTACATACTTTGGTATGAGCATACAACTTGGTCAACAAGCAAGGGCGGATCCAGGTTTGGCGCCAGGAGGGGGTCACACAGTAGTAGTCAAGTTAAGAACTTATATAGTATTTTGTTAATGTACGTTAGTATAGTACTTCAAAATAGCTTAGGAGGGGTCATGACCCCTATGACCCTCCCCCTGGATCCGCCGTTGTCAACAAGTGATCTGGGGTCACATAAGCATCACAAACTTCCTTGCATGGGTCCTAAAGCGTGCTGCAACACAATTAAGCTATCTAAACAGCGGAGGCTTCGGTGAGACGGTTCGCCGGGATGTACAGGTGGTCAGACGGATCGACCTTCTGCCATTGCATCAGCTTCGACTTGATAGCGACGGGCTCCTGTAATTAATAGTAAATATTATTTAAGCGTCGGTGGCTCAATAGTGCGGACTCTTGCCCACCTACCGGGAGAGCTGAGGTTCAAATCCCACCACGAATCGAAATCACGTTCCAATGTGATTTCGAATTTTCGAAATTATATGTACGTTAGTCGACGCTCTTACGGTGAAGGAAAACATTGTGAGGAAACCTGCGCACGCCTGTAAAGAGATTCAAAGGTTGTACGGAAGTCGTTCAACCCGCACTGAGCCCACGTGGACGACTAAGGCCTAAACACCCCACACGGGTAGGCTCGTGCTCCTACGTTTAATGAGCTGATGATGATTATTTAAAATATATCTGAACGTCCGCCACGAATCACGACGACGTAAAATGTGGCGCTTTAAGGCATCTCTGGCGGTCGAATAATTTCCTCCGGATACCCCACCAAGTGAAAAACAACGCAAAGCGTTGTTTCACGCTGGTTCTCTGTGATTATCAGCTCGGTAGAGCGGGCACGAATGGGCAATTTGTCATTATAAGGGAAGCTTTCCTTCAGCAGTGGATATTGCGAGTGATACTGTTTCCCAAAATACTGCTTACAATGCA
>PQWD01003205.1:10000-35875 GCA_019425675.1 Leucinodes orbonalis
ATTTTCATGAGCACGTGGAGGGTTAACATTAACACGTGTTTGTAGTTACATACACAATTAGACCTTCCATTGTTTGCCTAGCTTAAGAGACTGGTTTAGAATACGTAATTAATGTTGGTAATTACAAGTCATCAAATTGTATGCACTATCAAAATGAAAAAATAAACATGTGAACTTGCACTAAAAAAGCTAATATTTACAATATTATTTACTTACAGAATCGTACATTTTCACATTAGGTTGATGTATCATAATTAACTATTATATCTGCCAAACGTTTGTAACGTTAGTGGCTTTATATTAATCTTACGATGTGATGGAAATGACCTTTCCCATCACTCAATAAGAATACTAATGAAAAAATAGAAAGTATACCATTGTTTGCGAGACTAAAGCAATAACGGCAGCGATTTTTAAAAGAACCATTTTATTATATTAACTAATATATATATAGTAGGCGAATGAGTGTTGTGATACTGTTGATTACCATCTGAACTACCGTAGAATCTAAATTGACATTCAAGTGTTCCCATTGCGATGTTATGTTGGAAGGCTTGTCCCTAAAGTCAGTGGGACGTTATAGGCTGATAAGTATGAGATGTTGTTCATGAACCCATATTAAAAAAAAAACTTGTGACCCTTCCAGCAAATGGAATTTACGGGACTAGTTGGTCTACTAGCCGCTAGACTAAATGACCGCCAAATAATATTTGAAAATAGATATAAAACACAATTGTTGCTAGTCAAAAAAACGCAATTGTATTTCGACCTTGTTGTCCTCTACATTATAACTATATTCAACTTGAATGACCTCACTAGATAATGAGGAAAACTAGAAATTCGCCTCTATATCAACTTCCACAAATAAGCAACTATAATGTACTTAAATTTATCGTAGGTTATGAATAATAGATAAATCAAACAATGATCCTATTGTTTCCTTATCGATACAAAAGATAAGTATTCGAAACACTAACACTTTAGAGTTATTAGACTCGAGTTTTTTGTTTGACGTAGTAGGATAAAATTGAATTTCATAACCTGGTTATGTCTTAGCAGTGGAAAGTTGGTGACACGTGGATTAAATTTGAAACAAAACCCCTAACCTGATTTTCATACGTATAAATAGTTGACAGGTCGACTAGAAGAGGAATTAGGGGCATGTTGTTTTATTTAATTAATAAAGAACTTTTCTTCCAATTTGATATCGGTGTAACAAGCTCGGGCTTTCATTCTGGGATATTAATAGGTACATAACCTCATTAAGAGTCTTATAAGTGGGTAGGTATTTCCCAACAGGAAGAATTTTCTTGAAATTCAAAGTTATTTTTGCTACATGCATAAAAGATAAAATTTAACATAAAACTTGTTGAAAATAAATACATACATCTGAAGTCTATACATAGGTGAGTTTTGAATCATTGACATTCATTCGATTTGTTATTATATTCATATTATGGAATGGGAACCAAATACGATATAAATATATCAGAAAAGTTTTACAAAATAAAAGATAGATAAATAAATTATCGCATTACATTGATCAATTCGAGCCCGCCTTACCCCATATTTAATTGAATAAAAAAATTCGTTGTTTTTATTGATATATGTATTAATAATCAATCGCAGTGTTTTACATGATTTAAGGGTTGATTTGCCTTATATTTGGGAATGTACCTACTTTGAATCACGAGTAGGTTTATATTTTTTTAAATTGATATTGGTACTGACTATGCTTAAACGCATTTGTCAGTGAATAAGGTTATTACGGTGGGAATATAGCCACCGTCTGGTAAATCGGTCTTCTTTACGTCACAAGTAAGCATCTACGCTATGCTTCGTCTTGGTATTAAGTAATAATAACAGTTAACAGTAATTCCCACTCTCCGTCTCATCTTTCAGCCCAAATTACAGATATACCAAAAGCAAAATAATATCAGTAGACATAAACTACATTGAGATACCCGCAGAAACAGTCTCCATCAGGTAAAAGTTAATGAGGAATTCAATCTACTTCGTACCGATTAACCTAGATTCTAGCGTTATTATCTTGTATTTCGAAAAAACGTCGACCGAGATGCTTGTGTCAACAGCTGGGCATAAATACCAAGTTTACTGTGAAACACGTCCAAAGCCAATTACACCTCTTAATCGATTCTGTAGAAACCGCGACAGTTCCAAAGCCTAGATTTTACTTTTTTTTCCATGGGTAGGCTAACGTGGACGATTGGCCTGATGTTAAGTGATATCGCCACGGATGCTTACTCGTGACTCGAAGTATGTCCCAGAACCGAAGGGTTCTGAGACAAACATGACAGGCTCCACTGCTCATCTTGCTCATATTGCAAAGAATAATATTTTGCTTCCAGATTTACCGCTTAGAGTAACACCGAGCATAGCTCGTTCCATGTCGAAGGTCATTGCCAAACTTAACTTAAAAGGAAAAGGGATTAGGCAATATGAGCAGAGGGAAGGGGAAATTTTAGGACCCTACACTTTACAAAACACAACGTAGTTGTTTTACGTTGTTTTTTCTGTGAGGCTGTGGTATTGCTCCGGTCGCGTCGACCGACCCTGTCGTGTCAAAGCGTGGGCTCTCCTATAATTCTTATCTTAATCCTTTTAACGCCACTGACAACTTTAGTCCTCAGAAACAATGGATTTTTTATTGACGCTAAGAATCAAGATACAATCGAATATTTTTCGTGTCCGACGCCTTAAAGTGTCATTAGAGTTCAAAGGGTTAATCGATTAAAAAAAAAAACAATTTTGCCATGCAAACGCCGCTCATAAATAGGTACACAATGCTTACGTGAAACGAACAAAGTAACGCCAATCGATCTATAGTCAATCTATGGTATGTATTTAAAATTAGAACGCGACCCGACGACAACAGTCTCGAAATTTCCATATAATTTCATGTCTACGCTACGCGCCATACTTTGCCCGTAAACTATTCTATGTGTCTTTTAGTATGTTTTAAATTATGGTAGAGCACTTAAATTGTTTATCACTTTTATATAAACTTACTTCTCATAATCTGACGAACATGGTCTGTTTCAAGTATTTTTTTGTTTTCTGACTAATGCTGTTGGCCGCTGATAGCAATTAGCAGATTAACCAGACAATCAGTGAGCACAAGAGACCTTTGGTACACGCAACAAAATGCAGTACTGGAATAAACATTTCGTTTCAGATATTGCAATTGATATTAATATGAATTTGTTAATTTATATTCAGTAAGATAAAATGTCGTCTACCGGTTATTTCCAAAGCTAACAATATTTGTCAATATTGTATTACAGATCCAAAGCATATTGGCACTTTAGTGTTAATTTTCACAGAATGAAGTTGCAATTAGCGTTTATTCAAGGATCCTAACTGTAATACCTACGAATACTGTCTAGCTATTTTAAGATCCGAGCTAAATATATAATGCTAATACCTCATAGTGTAGTTTGTTATAATTGCATAGAAATGTTTTTGTGAACAAATATATTATTAGATATACTTTTGCACTGCTGCGGCATGCATGTGTAGTTTGGAATAAATGCTCAATATATTAATAATGTTTTGTGTATATCGGTATTGTTGTGTGTTGATTTGTTAATTAGATGTTTTTTGTTATGATAACGAAGCATGTATGCCTATTAGTGAAAATAAATGATTTATCTATCTATCTATCTATATACACATATATGAGTGTACCGTGACTTGCATTACACTTGCACAAAAATATCTGTTACAATCTTAGATAAACATATTGTTTCTGTATCAATTCAGGCAACATTACAAAACAAGGAAGATGAATAATTGTATACTGTCATACTATCATAAAAAATACAACAATATAGGTACCTAATCTATTTATATTCACTAAAGTATACATGAATGAATGCAAAGCTATTTAGTAGGTATCCAGCTATTTCTAGAAGCCGGCGAATATAAATTCTACATAAAGACTACGTGACATCGTTATCTACTTAACCTCTTGTAGCAAATCGAGATATTTCTTCAATCAAAAAAAGTACTTAAAATTAGATTCGGCAATGTTCCATCATCATCATCGTCATTACAACCTAATATGGTTACTGCTGAACGAAGGCCTCCCCTAATATTTCCACGAGGCCGGATCCCTACCAGTTGCCATCAATCCACGCCATCTTAACCAGGTTATCAGTCGATCTGGTTGGGAGCCGGCCTACGCTTCTTTTCCCGTTACGTGGACACCACTTAAGAAACTATCCGGCCCGTCGGCTATCGGTTCTACGCACTATGTGCCCTGCCCACTGCCATTTCAAATTGATAATTCTTTTTACTATGTGGTCACCCTAGTTCTCCTACAGTTATCCACGTCTCTGTTTTATCTCCTTGTATTGTAACCATCATAAGACCTTTACTGAGCGACCACGTCTCGCTTCCCTCATCATAACTGGCAACACACATTGGTAAAAGACCTTCGTCTTGAGACACTGAGGTGTTTAGGAATAAAATATATTCCTTTACTTCCCGAACGCAAATATAGCAATGTTTACATACTTTAGGTTTATTTGTGCCCTATCGCAATCTTGATACGCAATAAGGCACTGTTTATTATCGTAAACGTACTAAAATATGAAAAATAACTGCGCTGTATTAAATATATGCTAAATTTTAATAATCAAAGTGGGCAGATCCTGTCCTAAGGACAAATGTGTATTATACCAAGCATAAGTTAAACACGTAAATGAATAATCTTTATAATGATGTTGGGTACTTATAGGTTCAAGTATATACGGTTTTATATAACCCATCAGTGGAAATGCGTTTAGCTGGATGGTTGCCAACTGAACTCGCTAATTGCTCGATGAAGGCCATCAGTAGCAAAAATCGAATTTTATCCAAATGGGACTTTCTTATTCGAGTGACGGGTTAGGTTGCTAAGGATTTTTTTACGTAACAAGCTACCTTATACAGGAAATCCATTTAAAATATTACCTTTTTAATGTATAGTATAAATATAAGTATATACCTAATCGTAATTTAAACCATACTCTACCATGACTGTTAGTAAATCCATGAATAAACTATTACCCAATATCAACTTTTATTGTTTACTTATGGTGTAGATTATCTATGGTCGGGCTACGAGTGTCATCGTGGCCGGAATCACATACCATTATGAATTACATCGTTTCATAGAAAAAATCGCTTACAGTACGTCAATTTATAACAAAAATTACCTTAGCAATAAGTTTTCCATCGTCTCCAAGAAGGAACTCTTCCAATCCAAAGACAAGGGGCGAAGCGTTCCCCAGGTGGAAGATTCTAGATGACGTGCCGCGGGTAACTCTGAACTCTATGGTTTTCGCCATAAGCACATTGGTGATCATAAACACTGACTTTTTGCCTTTAAGATCTGGAACAAGTAAAAAAGCTAATAAGATTTTTTATGACTACTGCTGTTGGTTTTTACAGGTTCAGGCGAACGCAGCCTTAAAAATACGAGTTTAAGGGCCCAGGACAGGGGACTACGACCAGGGACTCGAATCCCGGATTAGGGCATCGCTGGGAGGTCTAGGTAACCTAGTATATAGAGAAAACGAACCTAAAAGGGACTGAGCCAACCTTCCCCACGTAGCGGAGACGAAATCTAGGATATCGATTTGATAGTCATGTGAGTTCATATGACCGTAAAAAATAAGCAATTTTCGCAATGCCTGTATATTATGTAGTGACTCCGCGCTTCGTGGGCACGCTTTCTAATTATAAGGCTGAAGCTGGCTGAAAAACGATGAAACGAGAACTAACGACAGACCAGAGGCCCGATGACTTGCGAGAGTCAATGGTGCTGGACGCTGGACCAGAAGCAGAGCACCAGGATTTCTGGCGCGAAATAGGGAGACCATGTCTAGCAATGGATTGTGTCATCATTAATGGACCCACTATAGGGAACTGGCCTTTCTATATACATAGCTAGTGGAATAATTGAAAAGTTTTGGTAGGTTAGCATATAATGAAAGGGTTCTTTGAAGGAAAGCCCATAACATCACTACCCTTGCCCTTCAACCCTTAACATCTCTTCTCTCAACCTTTCGCAGTCCACTGTGGACATAGGTTCCCAATTTGCGCCAGATATCCCGGCCCTCCGCTTTCCTCATCGCCGCACCAGCGACCTTTCGCAGTCGTCGTCCATCGGGCCGGCAGGCGTCCTACGCTACGCTTGCCAAGACGCGGTCTCCACTCCAGAACTCGTCTGCTCCAACGGCCCCTTTACATAGCTAAACCAAAAGTTTAGCTGTGATTGGCGTGGGAAGATTGTGCCTTTAGGTACCTAATATAATGATGCAGCGTCTTAAAGACTTTAAAACTAAAATGACTAATAAATTATAATAATCATTACTTCATTGTTTTTCACATCCAGGTAGATGTGGTTGACGAAGTTCTTGTCGTCCGGAACTTTAGCTCTGGAGAAATTCACCATGATGACACGCACTTTGTTCTTGATAGCCTCGTCTTGTAACGTGATCTGAAAATGGAACACGCGTGTTAGTTAAGAATCCGTTATCTTATCGAGTAAATCATAAGTAAATATGGAAACCCGAATGAACAATCAGGCTTCTGATATTTTGTCAACAATAAGTTTATAACCCAAACATACTACTAGGTTACCTATCCGACCCCAGAAAGACAAAAAGGCGTAAAGGAAGCCGAAGCTCGAGTCTTGTTTTGGGGACACCTTTGGGCTCATTGTGGATTTTTTAGTGAAGCTGTAAAGGCCATCTGCGGCAAACAGCAGTTGTCAGTTAGAAAAACATAAAATAAAATAATGTACGTCTATACGACAACCGATCTGGTGTAATGGTTGAGACGTCGGCAATTACACCAAGGGTTCCGGGTTCGATCTCTGGGAACATATGTGTGCAAGTGTGCATGAAAGTTCTGTTTGTATTCGTCTGGGTGTTTTCTATGTATAATAATATGTATTTACAAAAAAAAAGGATATAAGTACGTCTCCAATCGAGGACATGAGCCTACGCTGAGTCGTCCACGCGGGCCCAGTGTGGATTGGCCGACTTCACGCACAACCTTAAATTTATTTGTAGGCTTCGTAGGAGGTTTCCTCAAGATGTTTTACTTCTCCGTAAGAGCGTCGGACGGGATTTGAACCTGCCCCCCGATCGAAGGCAACAGTCCCCACCAAAGATGTCTTAACAGAGGAGGTGTAAATATCAATAATTTACATAGGATTATACTCATGCTTTTAATTGAAATTATTACATTTTTTTTTATTAGTGTATATTCTGTTTAGGTAAAGTACATAATGCCAAAAGCCATAGTAAAAAAGCCTCAAAATTTAATTAGTGATGCCTTGTACTGACCTTGTTTAGAAATGAGAACAGAAATGTAGTATAAATCAAAATGGTTATATTTGAAGTATTTGTCTTTCTGAAGTTATGTTATAATTAAATTACTCCATTTTATTAACTTATCAAGAATTGAGAATTAAAGGTGTTAAATTATATGTGTAATATTCATGAAATCACCAAACGGGCCTTTTACATATTGTAGCTCACTCTTACACATTAAAATGGATACATATCTCCTGGAAAATATTTTACACCATCCTGAGTTAAGTCAAAATTATTAGAACAGAAAATGGAAAAAAATTTTGAACCTAGATGTTAATTAATTCATTATGTAATTATAAGCTTTTCGTTAGGTATTGTTTTAAAATGGAATAGGGGCATACACTAATATGTTTCATAGTGACATACGGCATAAACAAAGGAAGTTATAGTGATTAGATAAAATAACATGGGATTGTCTATACCTAAAGCAAACTTTATGAAAACAGAATGTGGAAATCATTTGACTTTGTATTCTGTTATTTATGCAATATGTTATAATCACAATCATTATTCATAGAACAATATATTCATTGATTTGCAATTTCTGAGATTTTATTAATTCTTAGGTAGGGTTCGATGGAGAAAACTTTAACTTTAATGCTGATACAATTTTAGCTAAACATTTAAGCCTTGGCTGAAGTATAGTTTCTAAATAAAAAGTTGTATGTACTTTGTTGAAAAGGGTAAATCAAAAGAACAAGGTACAAGAAAGTATGAATATAAAAATAATTAAATAAGATAATAAAAATTAACATTCAACTAAGTAACAAATAATTTAGTAAAACTGTTAAAAGCTTCATGACAGTATTAAAACTAGATTTCTCATAGAAAGTCATCATCAAACAAAGATAATATCCCTCTTAAGAGTTTATTTTTCCTTTGATTTTTTTTCAGTCACATTTCATCAAAGTTGTACTTTATATTGAGTATACTGTACTCATGATGATGATGATGATGATGAAGAGTTTATTTTTCCTTTGATTTTTTTTTCAGTCACATTTCATCATAGTTGTACTTTATATTGAGTATACTGTACTCTTCGCAGAACCTAGTACCTACATCGGCTAGGTACATCAATTTAGTTCGAACACAGGGACAGGTCAAGGTCATCGACGCAATAGCCGGCAATTGATACAAACCAAAAATATTGCTTAAAAAACTAAAACATTAACGTTCGAATGATATAACTTAATGTAAGTCACCAACCTTTACGCTTTCATGCGGAAACTTAAAATCGCTGTCGTTGAAATCAGTTTCCTCCAACCATTTCACGTATTCAGGGGTTGATTTTTCCTTGTCCACATTCTTGATGAGTTCTCCAAGAGGTGTAAAGGTTTTACCATCAGTGGCCTTATCATTCCGTACAAATAGCGACGTTACTTTATATAATTCTGCTTCTGTGATATGGGGAATGCAAACCAACTGACTGCTTCCAATTTCGATTTCTATTTCGTCTCTTATAAACGGCCAGGCATCTTCTAATCTGAGAGACTTTAAATCCTGTAAGCTCACATCTTTTCTTATCTCATGTGAATACAGAGATTTGACGACAACTTTTAGTTTTTTCGGCATTTTAAATAATACTAATTATTTAAGGAGCTATAACGTACAAGTACCACGACTGTCAATGGCTGACTGATTAACTTTTTAAACGTTCCTCTCCGCCGGTACTGCCCGAAGTTGCCAGTTTCGGTTATAAGTTTTACTATTTATGTCCGCCGTTAGAAAGAGAGGGCAAAGAAATTATCAAATTAAGTACGGCAATGCGAGATAGAATATGAACAGTAATACTATATAAAAATATTACCACCAAACATGAAAGTGTATAATCATTAAATTTCCTTGGTTAGTGTTAATAAAATTATTTTGTAAAATTATATTACATTCTCACAAATAACCAAAATGCAATACACGTATATAAATGTAATATAAAAAAATCTAACTCAAACCTACTTTGCCATACTTCAATCAGGATTATGAACTCGGAGTGACTAGAGTTACTCTGAGGATTATTGATTATATGTTTAACTAAATATTGATCATGGTTTGTGATACCTAGGTAGTTTACTTACACAAACTCAAAGAGTACTTATATACCTACCTCTCCAATTCTCCACTAACTACCAAATTATTATTAAATCATTGGTTTTTATTTACCCCTATTTGTTAATCCGTTAATGCATACCTTCCACATAAAAATAAAATGTAACACACGTTTAATAACCTACGTTGATTTATACTCTGTCTACGCTATCCCAGCAGGGTAAATTGTAGGTACCTACACTCGGTGTAGGTACTCGGAGGAACAACTCTTAGTTGTTCCTCCGAGTACCAATACTACCTTTAAAGAGTTTTAAGCATGGACTCTTCATTATCTTTAAATTATTTACATGGGTTCTTCTTTTAAATATATAATATAATTGCATGGGTTTGATTCATTAACTATTCTTTTTAGAGTGTTAATGACTAATCTTCAAATTGTCATTATTATACACGTTCTACTAGAGAAAAATCACGTTAATGTCACGTTGTATTCACGACGCTGATGACCGCGAGCGTGCACCTAGCACATACGGTATTTTTGCCAGGCACGTATTTTTTTTGCGTCTGCCGCATGACTAGTAAATTAAGTCACCAGTTCATTGTAATTCTTACTGGCCGCGGTCTTGTAATATTAGCTGGTCGGTCTTCCGACGTAAGCGACTTCCCGCGAAGTGTTCAATGTGATTCATGCTTCGATCACGTTAAAAGGTAATGATGTTGAATCATGTGATAAGAAAACAAACAAAGCTTAGACAATCATTTGTTTATAGAATTGTTAAAATAAGACTATATTTCTTGAATGACTAGCTAAATTTCTGTTAAAATCCTTTTTTAAAGTCTGCAAAATAAATAAACTTTAAAGTTCTCATTAAAACCTATGAACCCATTTTTTCAATAAGTACATAATAAATGTATGCCAATGGTGTAGTGCCATTTGTAGTATTGGACTATACCTACAAATGGCATCAATTATACCCATTTGTACAACAAATGGTATAGTAAGCAATAAAAAAGAATTAATAAAATTACTTTATTTAAAAGCTTAACAACAATAATTGTGAGATACATTTTGAGATTAGTATTAATAAATACAAAAAGAGAGCACCATCGCTAAAACAATATACATTTGCACTCTTTGTGTAGTATGAAGTACCTGTGATGTGGAATGTTGTTAAAAAATCTATTATTCATAAAGATCACATTGGATTATGTATAGTCAAGTTTTAAATATTATGGTATTATATTTGCTTTAAATACTTTGTCATGATTTATATAACACATAGTTTAGTTTTATAACAAGAAAATATAAAAAATTATATTGATTTTTGAATTGATTAGGCAATTATCAAAATCACACTGCTGATCATACTTATTGCAAAAAGATATACGAAAAATTTCTGATCTGAGGCTTCTAATGTCAATTTATAATAAATGTTCAATAACAGCTCATATACATTTAAAGATCAGTGTGCAATTGTTTTTAATAAATGTTATACAATTATACTCATAAAGCTAAGCCTCTTGAAGTAGCTATATTTATCCTAATGTAATTAAAGGCATCAAGGTATGTTACATATTATCTTCACTTCTTATGCACATTTGGTGTGGTAGATTGGAATACTGATGATGCTGACATTAAGTTCTCGATGTACTGTCCCAAGACTTGATTTTCTGAACGGAGTTTTAGATTTCTTCTTTTACTGGAATCCACTCTTTGAGAGAGATCTGAAAAAAGGATTGGTTCTGTATTAAACTAAGTCCAACAAAATAGCTTGCATATTTAAAGGATATTTCGCTATTCGAGCATATAATAGAGCATGGATTAGTGTTTTCATTTAATACCAAAGTAAAAACTGTGTAGTGGAACTAACAACATTCACTTACATCTAAGTGTTTTTGCAGTTCCAGTACTTGGGAAATTAATCTTGCTTTTTCTTCTTGCTCGTCAATACCAGAATCAGGCTCAAAACTTGGGGGCCCATTTAGACCAGGGCTAGATGAACCTCCAGTGTATGAACTAGGTAATGAGTCCATGGAACGACCATGATCTAAATGATTATTTTCAACGTCATCAGTAATTATCACTTGTGGATCATCATCAGCTAGGGGTATATTATCGTCAGCACATTTCTGCATGATCGATGACATTATTGATGTTCTATTTAGGTTCTTCGTTGTAATTACGGAATTATTTTAGAAATGTAAACAAAATCGATATCGTATCGAATTAGCTGACACTGACATTATTTTTTTTATGAATAACAAGTTACGTTTTGTTTTACTTCTCAAATTATGGCATAATATATTTTGATAAGATGAATCAGAATTGTTGGAGTAAAAGTCTATATTCATGGTTAAAGTAACGTCATTGTAGATTTTTTCTACTTGTCTCATTTTGCACTTGCAACAGCTGTAGGATTTCATTAAAAATAAATATCCACCGACACACTCATAGCGCCATCTAGCTCTGACCCATAGATAATACAGATAAAAGGAAACTCTGAACTAAGCATTAGCCTGTAAAGTATGTTCTAAACAACAGATTAACATACTTACAATTAATATAGAAAAAACTTGATTAATGCAAATAGTCATCCACAGACCAAGTAATCACTACGTTATACAGACAATGTTCATGCACACAAATGTTTTTACTCCTCGGGATCGAACTTGGAACCCTTGTGTGTAGTAGCCGACGTCTCAACCATTACATCCACAGATTTGGAAACTAAAGCTTTAGTTTGAAAATCTGTGATTACACCAAATGGGTATAGGCTCGAATGGGTCGTCAACTAGAAATTATTTTCAGGCATTTTCAGGCTTAGTTTTATTTTTTTAATTTATTTTAGCCTGTTCTGTTTTTTGACTGGCAACTGTCAATAAATCTGTCAATTTTGACATTAACTATCAGACATTCATTGTTGGAAATTTCTACAAATTTTGTTTTGCATTCAAATTTGTCTCAGAATGTCAGTATAATTAACCATTAATTACAATAAAGCAAAAGTTTCTATTGCAGTAAAGTCATGGCGATAGTTGTAAGAAGGTCTAGTGAAATATTTGGAGCCGCAAAATGGTTGATCAGAAGGTTAGAATAAATATTATTTATCGCTATACATAGTTTTTTCGTTTAAAAAGCTATTCTATGGGTCGTATTTTGTTTTGAAGATTGCAGGCTTCTATCTTCACTACCTGAGAAAGTTGAAGCTGCAACAGAAGTTGAGAAAACGCGGCCTCGCGGTCGCAAACCTTTTGCAAATGAGGCTTTACTGAAATCTAGACAGATATACCCAGAATTCCTTCCCGACCCAAACCCGAAGTGGAGGAATAGTTTGCGTGAAAAATTGGAGAGAGCTGACATGCTGAAGAGGAGAAGCCAAATTGATATACCTGAGTTTTATGTTGGTAAGATCACAAATAATAAATGGAAAAATACTTTTAGAATTAGTCTGTTATTGTGGCCATAAAGCTATGTTATAAGAATCTAGTTTGTTAATTACCATACAAATATTAAGCTGAAATCTGTATTATATTATTATGTAAAAAGAACACTTGTATAGGGATTATGACTTTGATCCATGAGATGTAATCAAGTACTGTAAGGATAGAGATGCTATTTTTTAAAAAGCACGTGACAAAGCACAGGTGTAAACTCACAATACATAAATGTATATAATACTAATAGTTAATACTTTTTTAGTTAAATATTACTCATATAAATTAATAAACAATGTTATAAAATGTTTAATACTTCAAATAAATTTCAGGTTCAATTCTTGCAGTCACCATTTCAGACCCGCACTCACAGGCAAGAGTAACAGATTGTTGGCATTTGTATTGAAAGGAAAGGATGTGGTCTTCGTGCAGAATTCACATTACGTAATGTTGTAGATTATCAGGGGGTGGAGGTATGTTAAAATATTATCACACTATACAAGAGTGGATCCAGGTTAGGCACCAGGAGGGGGTCACATAGTAGTAGTCAAGTTAAGAACTTATAAGGTAATTTGTTAATGTATGTAGTATAGTACTTTAAAAATAGTTCGGGGGGTCATGACCCATGACCCTCCCCCTGGATCTGCCTTTGACACTATATAGGATTGATTTATTTATGTTAATTTTGATATGCTTATGAGTATAGTATATCAATTGCTGGTTTACATCAGTTTAGAAATGAAATAAAAAATTAAAATGAAAAAATGTCTATTTTATTAAGTCTTTACAAGACACTTTTGAATCGTCAAATTAATAAAAAATTAAAACGAGTTTGAATCTACCAATCTACTAGAGAAGGAATTAAAATTGAATTGTAATTATATTTTGTTAATAAAACACCAGTTTGAATAACTTATTTTTATTAGAACTAAGTAGAAACTTATGGTTAGTATCATTATGAATACCATTTACTTTAACATAATTCTAATCTTGTGCCATGCCTGTGATATGGCACAGCAACTATTGATATTTACAATTAATTATCACAATAGCAATCAAGCCTGTCACCTATAATGCTGAAAATAGCTGTTGTTGCTTCCCTGAACCTTGTGCACCAATATGAGGCTATTCATAATCCAAAAACAACACTATTTCTTAGACTTTATTTATTGCCATATATTAAAAAACTAATTAGATATAAAACCTTTTTTAAATTTTGCAGGTGAGATACGAGTTATATGACCCAACTATTCAGTCAATACAAGTGCTGCGACTAGAGAAGAGGCTGGATGACAAACTTTTCTATCTGAGAGATGCCCTGCCGAGTACAGCACATTTTCCTTTGATATGGATCCAGAAATTCTACCACAAGGAACTCCAGTTCCTATCAACCCAGTTCAGGTACCTCTAAATTTAAAATGCGCCAATTTCATCCTTATTGTGTCTCATATTTATTTTAGACTATTATGTCAACTGTCAAACAAATGACAAATTAGTAGTAGAATACCAATCAGAATTTCTATTTGAGACACAATAATTAGTCCATGACATATCATTGGACAACCATAATGGTATTATTAAATTATGGAATACCAAACTAGTAAAAATGTGCTATGTGTGTGTCCCACAATAAAGATATTCTATCTTGTGTATACATATTTTAAAATTTGCCAGTTATAAGAGACCTAACATCTGTTGTCTCGGGTGACAGGCGCAGTGTGGCATTGATGGAGAATAAAAACTGTCTATCAGTTGTTGTTCTTCAATGCCGATCTGCCATGATCAGGCATATCACTTATCACTTGGTAGTCCTGAATACTTTGTAAAATAAAAAAACATTTAAGAACTGTAAGAAGTTCACATCTAATATTTATTGTTAGGTTGCCAAAGCCACGTTGCTATATGCCAGGAAACTACTGCGTGTTTGTGAAATAATTTACTAATTTTGGCACAGGTTAAGTTGAAACCCAGACCCTGGTTAGAAAGATGGGAAAGACAGGAGCTTCAAGGGGTGTCTAACATAGAAGAACATTTAAAGGAAAAAGACAGGGTCCGCAGAGAACTTAGAAAGACACCATGGGAGAAATATGACTTGATGAAACAATACAGGTAATGAAGTATAATAATATTTTGTTTTATCTACAATGTTTATTTTTTGTTTACAAATATACATATTTAGATATATATTTTTTTAATTATTGTAAGCAAATGCAAACAGATTTTTTACTATAACTCTTATATTTGATTTCAGAAAAACAATACCAATTGAAGAGCAATCGGAGATTTGGGCAGAAGCACACAATCAACTTCAACAGTTGCAGCTTACCCGAAA
The DNA here is from genome assembly GCA_019425675.1 of Leucinodes orbonalis. Taxonomy (NCBI): domain Eukaryota; kingdom Metazoa; phylum Arthropoda; class Insecta; order Lepidoptera; family Crambidae; genus Leucinodes; species Leucinodes orbonalis. The sequence continues at coordinate 25,202 of PQWD01003205.1, forward strand.
GAAAATGTCCAGAAAACGTACATTCACTACTCCAAAACCTCAACTTGGTTAAATTTTATTACAGTTTCTTAATTTAGAATTATTTAGAGGAATAAATAGTGTTCAATAGCTGAAATGTTTTTAATCTAACTTTACAAACTACTACAAATAACCGACCTTATGTAGATCTACCATATTTTTCAAATTTGGTCATGGCATTACAAAGAATAAAACAAAATAGTTGCGGGGCTAGATGGTGTTAAGAGGTCAACACCAAAACTAAGGGTTCTGAACATGTCTGTTTGTAATGGTCTGGGTGTTTTCTATGTATAATATGTATGTATTTACAAAAAATATATATAAGTATTTTATCCGTTGTTTAGTACCCATAATACAGGCTTCACGCTAAACTTGGGGCTAGATGGCGCGGTATGAATGTCAGTGGATTTCATTATTATTATTGATTTGTCTAAGGATATTACTGCATTCTTAGCTGTGTAGTTATAACAAAATACCATTACGAAGACTGGAATAAAAATTATCTTTAGCATATATGTATATTTTGGCTGAGAAACGAATACCTAAGGTATCTTCTATTCTGAGCTCGAGGAGGGCATGCGAAAGCGTGGCAGTTAAATCCTCAGATATCTGAGGATATATATAAATATACCTAAAACGACATATGAATAGTGCGACATAAACCCTTCTCAATGTGAACATCAGGCTGCCAAACGTCCGGAGTGGCGACCTTCAGTGAATGGGTTTTACTTAAAAGCTAATCGGCATTTGGAGCTCAATGCTAAGCGTGATGAACTAGCGTGATGAATCCGACCACCTGCGGCAATAAGTTTAGTTATATAAATGGTGCCCTTACATAAAAGCATGCTGCACACGCGACGCGCTGCAAAACATTGCTTTATTTTTCTAAAATTAAAATGTCTTTCCTATTCCATATCTTGCAAAAAAAGGCCCGTCCAAATCCATCCAGCCAATTCAGAAATTACGTGGAAGAACAATCAGACAGACACAATTTTTTTTTATTAATGTAATTTTGGCATGTGTACCCTATATAAGGTATATAGGGTACACATGCCAAAATCATATCATCATCAGCTCATGAAACGTCCCCACGGAGGGTCACGAGCCTACCCGTATGGGATGATTAGGCCTTAGTCGTCCACGCGGGCCCAGTGCGAATTGGACGACTTCACACACAACCTTCGAATCTCTTCGCAGGCGTGCATGAAGGTCTCGATGTTTTCCTTCACAGTAAGAGCGTCGGATAACGTACATTTATTTTCGAAAATTCATTCAACTCATTGGTACGTGTCGAAATTTGAACCTCAGCTCTCCCGGTAGGTAGGAAGGCGACAGTCCACAGTTTTAAATTACAGACTCCAATTTTATTTATATGTAATAATAGATCTCGGGGTGTAAATTTCTACTAGCGATTCGCCATCATTTTTTATCAGAAAAGGTGATGTGATATTGTAATACTATAAGAGATGGCGGTAAGCTCACTGGGCGAAACTTTTACAAAAACGCATTGTCAAGTTCCAGTAGCTTGATGTAGATGACAGCACTGTCTTCCACTTTAAACTTTAAAAAGTATATTTACACAAAGCGACTCTTTGGTACAACACTTGTCAAACAGAGTTGAAAATCATCATATATTATGGAAGGAAGTCCAACACTTCTATAAGAATATGTTTCTGAAGTATGATGTTAGCCGAATTTTAATCATAGTTAAAACAGCAAGTAAACAATAATGCGTGTTGTAAATCCTATTGTTATTTAAAACCCTGTCTGTTAGGTCCATATAAAGCGTCCTTCCAAAACTTGCATTGCGGACGGTCAAGCAAACTAATGTTTTTGTATTTTGTTTTATAAATTATTAAGATTCGTGTGAACAGTTTTACAGTGAAACCAACATATTTACTAACGCGCCATTGAATTAAGTGAACTTTTAGTTAAAGTTTGTGTGACTTGGGTTAAGTTTGGTTTAATTTGTGTTGTTTCAAATCGCTTAAGTTGCGTGTCGTTCCACCTGTCGCCGGGTATGTACGTGATGTTTATGCTTATTTTTGCGAAGATAAATTATGGCTTTTTACCGTATTATGAATTAAAAACACAAAGCGCTTTGTTATTCCAATAGTATACGTAATTTTCAAGTCCTATTTATAGGCCAAAACACCGCAAGTAGATGATTGAAACAAAATATGTCATTACAATTGCATGTTGCAACTGCAATTTCTTCAACCTTGATTTATTGATTATGTGTTTATGCATATGCGTCATTTAAGTAGTATTAGAAGGGGAAGCATTCACGATAGCAAGATTGTTAATGAACTTGACTTCATTTGTTGACTTCAACATTGAGAATAATTAAACTTGTTTGTAATAACTTATTATTCTTAAATCATAATTTATCAAATTTATGAGACCAAAAAAATCCAAACACGAATAAATTTACAATTATTAAGTATACTCGTTACAAGTTTGAAAAGAATTATAAAACCATATTTATAACATTACCTTGTTTGTAATAAATAAACACTGTATATATGTTTTATTTTCCAACTGAAGATAAAATTACATTTCTGTTGTATCTTTTGTGACCAACAGTCAAATAATGTCTCTCTCTCTCTTTAACCTATTGCAGTCCACCGCTGGACATAAAGATCAAACAAATATTTACACAGTATATAATAAATAAATAAATATACACTGACATGAGACATAAAATATTATTTACCATCATCATAATTTATCAATAACACAGTTCAAGCTCCTCATCCATTGGATCCGTTGACTTTCTATTGTCTACGTCAAGACTTTATTACCCTTTGAAGGCCAGGGAATCAGAAACATTGGAAAATATATTGTTTCTGATGTGTTTGCTGTTATTGGCGTTTAAAAGGTTAGTGCAGAGGTTGTTAGATGTCATCCCACAATAAACATTATTTGAATTTGTGAGGACTATAACTCCTTATCATTGTGTAGCTTGTGCTTTGAATATAAAACAGTTAAAATATTAAAATACATCAGCAGTTTGTAACTAAGTATAATGTAACTAAAACTATTGAATAAATATTATGTGTGGGAAGCGTAAAAACTTAGTTACACAGTTGTTTAGCTCAGATTTAAGTCATTGAAACAGATGTTCTTTAGTTTTTCCTCCTAAATAGTTGAGTGGATAAATAATATTAGCCTGGGCATTGTTTGTGGTTTGGCACATGCAAACAGGTAACAGCAGTACCCACTCACAATATGGATTGTATTAATAAAAAAGTATTTGGAAACTTCTATTTAATCTATCGCAGTTCACAGCTGGACATAGGTCTCCCCCATTTTGCGCCAGATATCCCGGTCCTCCGCTTTTTTCATTCAGCCTCCACCTTTCGCAAGTTGTCGGTCCATTGGGCCGGAGGGCGTCCCACGCTACGCTTGCCGAGACGCGGTCTCCACTCCAGAACTCGTCTGCTCCAACCGCCATCGGTTCTGCGATATACGTGACCAGCCCACTGCTACTTTGGAAACATAACAAAGTACAATTTATTTGGTGTGTATAATAAATGCCTGCATTAGTTTAACAACTGTGTCACAGCTATTAGAGCCCACCTCCAGATAATCAGAGGCATAAGCATTTACAAACTTATTTAACTTAAAACCAATACATTGACATCTAAAATATTTTTACCAATGTTTTGATTGCTAAACTTTTTTTTTATATATCTGATGGGCTTACTCTTGAGCACAGACTATCCTATGGAAGGGACATGCTCTAAGATGGAGCGAGCTTGCCCAGAAAAAGCCTATTCACTCGTTTTTTGAATTGGGTTGTAAGTGGCCGGAAACACAGACGCAGGGAGGTCATTCTATTGAACTGAAGATGTATCTGATCTACTTTTTAAAAATATTTTTCATATCTTTTTTACCAATGCTTTGATTGTTCAGTGACATTGTACCTACTTTTTAAACACTTTTTTTATTCCTTTCCAGACTTTCCGTACCCAGTACCAGTTCCTGAATCCTATTTCCGTCATATATACAAAAAAAAAATGAAACTAAACTAAATTTATATTGTCTAAAGCCTAAAATATTAAACTAATAAATGAAACACTACTTCATTACTAATATATTTATTTTTGTACCTTAAATTTTTACTAGAATAACTTAACAACATCAATGAATCAAAGTATTTTTGCCTCTTTAGGGTTCCGTAGCCAAATGGCAAAAAACGGAACCCCTATAGATTCGTCAAGTCTGTCTGTCTGTCTGTCCGTCCGTATGTCACACACTATTTTCTAAGAAACTATTAGCACTACACTATTCAAACTTTGTAAGTATATGTATCTTGTGAACCGCTATCAGGATTTGACAAGAAACTTAAAAAAAAATATTTTGGGGTTCCCAAATACACACACACATATATATATATACATATATATATATATATATATATATATATATATATATATATATAAACATTGAACTGAAATATAAATTTGTTTTTTCATATAAGCTCCATGTGTAGGGTATCATTGTGTAGATCTTAAAAAAATATAATCAGGCTTCTAATATCATTTTTTTATAACTTGAGTAGTTTGCGCGAGTGACACGATGAACAGAAACGGAACCCAACGCGCACTTTGGTTATACTTGTTACTATTTGTAACAACAGTGTCTCACCTCACGCCCGTGGTAGTGGGGTTCACCGACCGATAATCCCGGAATCCTATCGGTATCCTCTTCCCGTATTAGAGTTAACGTGTTCTCATTTAGCTATACTGTAAATCAAATTACCTTACTATTAACGGAATTTGAAATACCCTTTCTGTTTGGTATAGTCTGATATCATGTTGTTTCAGGTGTACATGAACATAACGTATTACATATGATAGTTAGTTGTAATATCTAACGAATTATGTGATTAAGGCAAAACAAATTAAATATCGATAGAATATCTTTTTAGCGAAATATTAGTCTCGCGGTCACATCCACACCCCTAGTTAGCTAGTCCTGGCTAGCACATATTCGCATTAACAGCACGAACCAGGTTTTTCTCCCCAAACATGTACTAGTTTAGGAACGTTGCAGGAACTAGTTACCTAGTTCCTGCAACGTTAATAAGTTAAAGTTCGAGTCCTACTTTGGGCTTGTTGTCTATATTTTTTTTAGGCTAGGAGTCATCTCCACGCGCTACTTGCCTGGTGAAGCTATTAAGGGCATACATTATTAAGGTATAATAAATAAATAAATATCTACTGACATTCACACAGCGCCATCTAGCCCCAAGTTAAGCGTTAAGCCTGTATTTTTTTTTTTTTTCTCACCACTTACATTATTCAATTAATGACACAATATTATACAGTGTTTATTACTATAAATGTTATTTATATTATGGGTACTTAACAACGGATAAACATAATATATATATTTTTTTTGTAAATACATACATATTGTACATAGAAAATACCCAGACCATTACAAACAGACATGTTCATGCACACAAATGTTTGTATTGCCGGGGATCGAACCGGAACCCTTGGTGTTGCGGCCGACCTCTCAACCGCAACACCAAATGGGTCGTCAAAATAATAGGTACCACTGCAGAGCCCGTCATGGTCATGGTGAAATAGGAGTCATGTATCTGTGTTTCGTGATAAGGCACTTGCTAAATAGGGTATATGAGACCTAACATCCGGCGTCTGGGGTGACGAGCCCAGGGCGGTATTGGCGAGAAATAATCACTTTGTACAGTGACTGTTTTTCTTTAATACTGCTCTATTAAGGTCACTTAAGGTCTCTTATCATCAGCTCAACGAACTGAACGTCCCGATTTTTAAATGCAGATTTTTTAAATCTTATCAGGGATAAAATTTAAGAAATCTACATTTGCCAACAGCAACAAGTGCATAAAAAAGTAATTAATGGAGTGCACCCAGACCGAAAAACAGTGTGATTGTGCGCTTAAAGACCCAGTTTCATCTGTCTCTCATCGTTCCTATTTGTTGTAGGTAGGTAATAGAAAGTTCCATCCCAGGTATGAGACGGCCATTTTTGGTTTACTGCGGCATCAGATGAACAAAACACTGACGCAACATTATAAAACAAACCGAATTGCGGTAGCTTCTCGCTGTCACTTTTGATGGAGCAGTTTACACCGGGAGCTTACGAAAGCGGAAGGCAGTGATAAAAGCGAGATGTAAGCTGTAACGTATTTCACGATGTAGCACTTCAGTGCCACTAAACCATAAATATTTCGAGCTGATTCCTCGTCTGTTACGGCATTCCTAGGAGACGGCTGACAACAGATTTCATATTATATCTCGATTCGATCGATTTTAATTTATCATAGCTAATTAATTCACTTATAGACTGGCATGATGGAAGAAAACAGAAAGACCCTTTCGAAGTGTATTGTGAACATCATTTAAACCTACTACGAGTTATACTCCTTGAAATAACTGCATTTTAAGCTCCTTTGTAGTTTCAATTATCTAAAATGGAAAATCATGCCTGCATAAAAGATAAACCTTGCCTAATGGCTACACTACAACCGTTTAGTAACGATATAGTAACAGTGACAGGGACTCAGTTTGTTTACCGATATATATCACATTAAAGTCATATTGCAATAATGAAAAAAGTAATAATGCAAAACAAATGAATATTTAGAAGTAAATGTCACGGACTTATCTTCATAATGGTAGCGTAACATTTATATTTAATTGATTAATAAGTGTGCTTATATGATATTATTGGCAGTTTGGTTTTCTGTGTTTGTTGTGAAATACTTTATCATAATATCGTATCATTATTAATATTATAGTTTAATGTATTCACACACAATACATTATATAACTTATGGCACTTTATATCGACATTGAATTTTAGTGGTTTTGGAATTACATACTCATTATGTTCCTGAGAATGTGTTAAAACCTTAGATAAACAATAAACTAACAACCAATTCTTTTTTATGTTACCAAGTGCAGGACGGTCTGGGCGCTCATCTGATGGTAAGTGATACGCCTGTCCATGACAGAGCGGCCTTCATGGAGTCCAAAAACTGATAGACAGTAACAAAAAAAGACATAACATATGACATTTACAATTTATTTTTTATCGAGTTTATTTGTTGTTAAATAATACGTGTTATTCCATACAAAAGAAAGCGAGCGTTATTTTATTTGTTGGTTGGTGTGTAATTCAATTAAGCCCTTTATTGTCTTAATGCTGATAGCAAGTTACGCAAATTACTAAGTTTTTTCCTATGTTTTATATTAGTAACCTCAACCTTATAATAGAAGTATGTATAAAGTCGTTTGTTTATAGGAACAAGAATAACAGCAAATATATAACGAATGAAGCCCTTTTGTAATGTTTTTGCGAGTATTTATAATAGGTAGCGTGTTAATTAGTACAATACCAGCTGCGAACCCTAAGTTGGTGCAATACGGGCGGTTGCACCACTTTCTAAGTTTAATTACCCTTTCCAACTCTTGTTTGGTACCTCACATTGTCAACGTTCTTCCGCGTTATTATCTTGATTCAGAAAAGCTATCCTTTCCTGTTTGTTGTATGACTGTGTTTTTCTTAAAGGATACTTAGTAATTTGGTGTTCGACTGAAGTTTGTTCTATATACCTGTATTTTTACTCGTGTCAAAATAATTACTAACATAGCATACCTTAAACGATAAATTTAAAACAAATTAAAAAAAGATTCATAAAAAGAAATGTTTCCGCCCGGGATCGAACCGGGGACCTTGTGCGTGTGAAGCACACGTGATAACCGCTACACTACGGAAACGATATCATAGTCGCGAATTTATTGTCATAGTACTTTTGTCCTGTTTTGATGATTTGACCAGTCTAGCTATTCTATGCTTTTCAAATGTGACATTATCAGCTAAGGACTTGTCCTCAAGGTGTCGTGACAATATTATTCAAGAGCTTTTTGTTCGCAAGGCTCTGATTTAGCATTTATCATTATTTTTTGCTCCCGCATGTATTAGTATGTACCATTTTATTTATTAATATTCAATTATAATTACCATGAAAATGATTGTTACAATTTTTTTTTATTAATAAAGAATTTTATTCAGAAAATCAAAGTTGTCACAAAGATTGGTGCATAAGCTGTGTGTCGATCGTAGCACTGCGCTTTTGTTTCGTGTTTTTGTTATTATTAAATTTTGTTCTAAAACGAACTATTCGTTTTAGAACAAAATTTAATATTAAATTAAAGTTAATTTATGTACAAAACTAATTAATCATTTACTTCCGTTCTTAATCGAACCTACTCTACCTAAATTACCATTTTGTTTTAATTGTTTGCACCATTACGAACAAAATTATGCACCATCTAGCCAGTTAATAAATTGGCTTATTGTTGCTTAGTCATTGTCCATTGATACATATGCAAGGGACCCTAATCATTCCATTGTCCACTGCAGTAGGACGTTAACAGTCAAACAAAGAGATTGGCAGCTAATTTGAACAAAAGGCGGCAAACAAAGGGATCTAGCATACTGTTGAGTCATTGTAAGGGTTACATGCAATCTCATGATGCAAGCAAACGAAGGAAGGAAGTATTGGTGCACGCGAAGTCTATGGATACTTTATTTAATGCTCCCTGTGCACCGCGCGGTGTTCCCCACGGTATAGGACATTTTCCCGAAGTCAAACGTAGCTTATGTTTTACTCCAGGATGTCAGCTAACTCCAAATTCAAATCTTTTTTTAGTCCAATGATACAAAAAGTATAAATATTATGATTGCTTTAGCCGTTCTGACGCAAAACATACACACTCGCAAACTTAAAAAAAACAATGTAGGAGCATTGCAATTTAAAAAAATAATAATTTATACATGAGCACCTCACTCGTAAGCCGACATATATTTTTTGATATAAGCATGGTGTATATAAGCTCCCATAAACGAACTAGTTAACTTTTAACTACATTGTTAGTAGGTGCATAATGTAGTTACTATAAATAACATAGAGAATCACGCTATATGAATATTCAATCTTCAAGCATGGCTACTCGACCTTATAATAGCGACCTATGGTACGTTTTCTTTAGGTACACGCTTTAACGTACCTTTAATTAATTGTGTAATAGCATTTTTCTTTGATAAGCTAAGCTCATGTCAATAAAACTACTGAAAATGAAAAAATAAAATCGCATATGTATTTGTATCGCACGTAGTATAGTATTATTAGTTTATATTTATTTATTTTATTATTTATTTATTCGTACATAGCGTGACAATTACAGTATACAGTAAGAAACAATAAAGTACAGGCTCGTTCCTGGCCATCGCATTTTTCTGCTAGAATTTTCTGCCAGTTTCAGCCACATATTTGTATTTTTTTTTAATCTTAAGTATTAGAGCTTCAGAGATATTCCTATATGCTATAGCATATAAGAATATAGTACCTACGAGTATTTTCTCCAATTGGGATGATCCGCAGGCAAATGATCTTAAATACTTTTTTATTACTAACCCCATGCGAGATCTGTATTCTTGGGTGCATCAATTTCGAGGGTAAGCGCGATGCAGGTATAGGTATATTTAGTGTGACTAAGATTCAGCATTGGCTGTTCTAGCGTAGAACTATGAACATGTTATAACTTTGAGTCCAGAATTATATGTTAACTACTGTCTCTACAGTCTATCTAGACTAAAATTATGATAAGTATAATCGTGAAGTCAGTATACTATTAATTATACGTTTGTTCTAAAGAACTTTGCTTTTAGCCACAAATGGTTATTGACAACTGTATCGGTACTTATTACATATCGGTAATTAGTATAGCGACAGATCTCATAACGATTGACTGACATTCCAAAAAATATTTGCTTTTAGTGGATGAATTTTAGTATTAATTGTTCAACTGCTCAGCCTGACATCCATATCGACATGAACTAAGAAGTCACTTTAATCAATACCTATACGATTATCGAGTGTCTGTATTAATTGAATCGTACGCGATCTTAATGGCCGTTACGATAACGCGTGCGCCGGCGCATGCGGCTATGTGGTAATTAATGGCGTGGCCCCAAGTGCGGGATCAAGGGCGGTGTTGTGATAGGGCTGTCAATTAAGTACAGTCCTGACAATTATAAAGACGTCAATGCTAAACAATTTTGTAAAATAAAGAACAATAATGAGCGCCGGTGGCTCAATGGTGTGGATTGTTGTCTTGCGATCTGGGGGTAGGTTCAAATCCCGCCACGTACCAATGTGTTTGAATATTCGAAATTATATGTACGTTATCGCGCTCTTACGGTGAAGGAAACATAGTGAGTGAACCTGCGCATGCCTGCGAATAGATTAAAAGGCTGTGCGTGAAGTCGGCCAATCCGCACTGGGCCCGCAGACATCTTAAGGCCTATACACCCTAGGGTAGGCTCGTGCCTCGCGTGGGGATGTTTAATGAGTTGATGATGATGAATAACTGGCTATCAGTTGTTGTCTCATTCAACGCTCTGTCATGGTCAGGCGTATTACTTACCATCAGTGAGCGTCCTGACCGTCCTGTATGTACACTTCGTACCATAAATAAAAGAATAATATATTCAGGCGGCGGGTTTATATTAAGAAGATAAAATAATTAATGCCTCACTTAGTAAGTAAAAAGTGTAGTGTCTATTATTTTCTTTAATCTGAATTTAAAAAGT